>JAFLJL010014849.1:93247-108324 GCA_018398815.1 Conus ventricosus | reverse complement strand
TGGTGGGACATTGAGTTGGTGAATGCTGCTTGGGAGGGGGGGGGGAGGGGGTGCTGGAAATGTTATTATGATTTGGTTATGTTGTGTGCGTTGAAATGCTTGTTTGTGACTATGGGTATGTTGTGTGTGTTGAAATGCTTAATTGTGTGTATGTCGTGTGTGTTGAAATGCTTGATTGTGATTGTGCATGTTGTGTGTGTTGGAATGCTTATTTGTGACTATGTGTGTGTTGGTGTGAATAAATGGGGTGTTGTATTGTAATCTTTCTTGTGTGGTCTCTTGCGGGGCGTGTGAGGTCAGTCACTCCCTTCACTCCCATCTAGACCGATCCTGTCAGGGCAGACCTCCAGGGGTCTGTCGTGACAACTACTATAAGGCTTTTTGCAGATGACAGCTTAGTATATAGAACAATCAGAAGCAAGAATGATACACGCATTCTACAAGAAGATCTAAACGCTTTACAAGAGTGGGAAAGAACTTGGAAAATGGAATTTCATCCCCAAAAGTGCCAAGTGTTGTGTATATGTAACAAACGCTCACCAATTAGATCAGATTATTCTATCCATAATACTATTCTTAAAGAAACTAATGCTGCAAAATATTTAGGCGTGATTATAGATAGTCGTCTCAAATGGAAAGAACATTACAATTTAGTATGTAATAAAGCAAATAACATCTTAGCTTTCTTATACAAGAATATCAATGACTGCCCCCAAAAGGTTAAAGACGACTGCTACAAAACACTGGTTAGTCCAGTACTGGAATATGGTTGCTCAGTTTGGGATCCTTACCATCTAAAGGACATTGATAACTTTGAAAAGATTCAGAAGAGAGCAGCACGGTTAGTAACAGGGAACCACATCAGAGAAAAGGGGAATACTAGGAAGAACATGAGGAAATTAGAATGGAAACCCTTAGAAGAGAGAAGAGCTTTTATCAAACTTAACATCTTCTTCAAAGGCAGAGCTAAAGTAATTGATATTCCAATGGAACAACTAGTATTGAATAAAAGTAGCATCAGGAGTGGCGGTCAATGTTATAGCATACCTGCATCAAATATTGACAGCCACTTACATTCATTTTATCCTAGTTCTGTACGGCTGTGGAACTCACTGCTGGGTGCCATCAAGATTGCCACAAATGCAATCTCATTTAAAAACCAAATTGATACGACAGTTTTGAGATCTGCATATTGACGATTTTCTATTTGAACTTCCCCAGATATTTTACTGTTACATGGGCCTGAATTTGGCCATTGCTTTTAACTTCTTGAATATCGAGTGCCACCCCTTGTTGCCAAATTTGCTCCAGGGGCCAACAGTCTGAGTCGCACTATTTTATGTTAATTTATTTTACTTTCTAACATGCGCGCCGGTGACCTACTCGTTTTTGAGTGAACCAGTATTTTAGGAAGAAGAAGAAGAAGAAGTACTGATGGCAGACAGACTCAAAATACCTTGCTTCCTGATGCACAGACTTTAATGGACATTCCAGATACGGTGAAAACCACCGACATACATGAGACGGAACACACCCAGGACGATGATATAGATGTCATACAGACAACACCAAGAGACAAGCAAGGAAAATGTACAGATAACAGTGACAACAACGCACAGAAAGTACAGGACTTAGATGACCAAAGCGACGAGACAATCTCGCTGAACAACATGACCTCACCTGAAGACCATGCACACACTGTGGTAGACAACACGACAGACACAGTGGAAAGCATACGGGACAGTCATCAGACAGACAACTTTCAACAACAGACTGCTAGTGACACTGGCGCCTATTTCAAACCAGGACAAGACAAAACAGTCAGTAAGCAGACAGCTGACAATAGAAAAACAGCTGACAAAAGAAATTATGTTTCCTCAAAATCAGCACAGGCTGGACAACATATCGCAGCACACAACGGAACCAACAATAACCACACAGCGAAAAATGAGGTAGGGACACCAGGTACTACACGTAACACATAGTGTACTCAACAAAGAAGTCATTCATGCACAGATAGGACTGGCAATCGACAAACTACACTTTACGAAACCACAGACAGACAGGCAAAAAAAAGAAGAAAAAAATAGGGACTCGGCCCGGCCCATGTTGACAAAAGGCTAAGGTTTGTAACTTATAATATAGAAGGAATTTCACAGGTTTTCAACTCTGAACTGAAGGCTTATCTTTGCAATTTAGATTTTTGTGCACTCGTTGAACATTTGCTACAAGCTTTCAATCCTATCTTTTTCCTGGTTATGATGTTTTTGTAATACCTGGGGTTCGGTTGTCTTAAGGAGTGACTGCACGCTTGTCTTGTGGTCTTGCACTGTTCGTTAAGAAAGAGCTGTCAAATTATGTTGAACAAGTGCATGTGGAATTTGACAATATCATTGTTGTGAAAATGACAGGGGAGCTCTTTACTTCTGATGATACTGTTCTTCTGCTTGGTCTTTATTTACCACCCAGTTCATCTGACTATTATAGAGACACAGAAATCACAAATGGTGTTACTGTCTTGGAACATCGCATAGTGGACCTCACTGAAACACATGGCAACTGTCCTTTCTTGATGATGGGGGACTTTAATGCACGCACTGGCAGTGAAAATGCATGTGAAAGCAGTGAAGACTTAGGTGTGGACGCATCACGTGACATTGATGATGACGATGATGATGATGATGCTAGTCGAACATCAAAAGATAGAGTCTGCAATGACCTCGGAAAGCAATTGATTAACTTGTGTAAATGCTTTGATTTGTGCATACTAAACGGTACTCTACAAAATGATGCGTCCTTTGGTAATTACACTTATATTTCTCCAACCGGATGTAGCATTGTCGATTACTTCATAACTTATCATGTATTACTAAAATTATGCACATATTTAAATGTCACACCACGCATTGAATCTAAACATATGCCTGTGGAACTCTGTACTGGTCATACTGACGATGACGGTTTACAGGGTATGGCCCCAAATCCTATCAAAATTGAAAAGGTGAAATGGGACACGTGAAAAGTAAATGATTTTTTTATGCAAAGTGTCTGACGAAGAATTTAAAAATACGTTAGAAAAAGAAGCACGTTTAATTGATGTTGACGTTAACGAAGCAATTAATTGTTTTAACGAGGCATGATGCAAGTTCATTTATGGAAACAATTATTATTATTGGCAAAAATAAAACAGCAGCTTGGTATGACTCAGACTGTAGAATTCAAAGCGCGAGCTCCACCGGGATTTAGGCAAACTGTATAACCTTAAACCAAAATCTGATAAAGCAAGATCGAGGAGTACAGAAAGCCGACAAATTAGAACAGAGATATGAGAGATCAACATCAGCAGTTTCCCTCTCACTGTACAGGTTTTCGTAAAAAGTTTGAGCTTCTTTCAAAATTTCCTTTTGCTCAAATATTATTTCACCGTTACCGTTCTCCAAAGAGTGCATAGCTTTTTCGACATATTGACGGTTTTCTAAATTACAGAAGTATTTACTAGGTTTTTCTCCATTTTGAATCCACTGGACTCTAGACCTCACAAGCATACCTTCTTTTTTTATTTCGTAGCTCTTGTAGTCTGTTTCTTTTCTCCTCAAGCTCATCTTGTCTAGTTTCATCTATTATTTCTTCTACTTTTCTGATTTCTTCTAACAGAGTCTCCTCCAATTCTTGTATACCGAGTAAGAAATTATCTTTCCACGGATTTCAAGAAGCAACATTTCAAAAATAGTTGGTCATTTATTGTAAGAGCAATGCACTCATTGGGTACTTTGTCTATATTATCAAGGTTGTACACTGGTACAGCATACTGTTTTTTTCAATTCTGTGATAGTTTGCTTAACAAGTTCTATGTAATTAGTATCTTTTAATAGAGAGTTGTTAAATTTCCAGTACCTTTTGCCTTGTCTGCTTTCTTTGTTGAAGTGTAGGGAAACTGCTGAGTGATCTGAACGATAACTAGGTAGTACATCAACACCATTCACATCAATCATCAAATTTCTAGAAATCAGAAAAAAAGTCTAACTCGCTTTGTTTGGAAGAGTTGAACCTTCGCCATGTATAACCAGGCTTTTGGGGATATGAGTCCCGCCAAACATCAACTGGATTCAACTCCTCCAACATATCACATATAACTTTTCTATTCCTTGGTTTGTTTGCATAACTTGCATAATTTCGTGCGTGCAGCTTAGGATGATCTAACACAACATTAAAATCACTGCCAGTAATAATGAATTCATTTTCAAAGGCATGTATGAACTGACTGATGTCTGTGAAAAAGGCTGGGTGGTCCCCTGAACTGGGACCATACACATTTACTAATGTCACACACTTTCACATCAAGGTTACATCCAACACTAAATATTGACCTGCAGGATCTCTTTCTACTCTGTGCACTTTATAGTCAAAATTATTTTTGAAAAGAATCGCAACCCAATTTCTGTTTGTCTCAGTACCAGCTAAAAAGCACTCATATCCCCAGCATGATCTAATATAGTTTTCAGTTTTATATGGTAGGTGCAATTCCTGAATCAGAAAGATGTTACCATCTGAAGATCTTTAAAAATCAAGTACATCTTTTCTTTTCTTAAAGGCACTCAGACCATTACAGTTACAAGTGTATATTTTGAATGTATTATTAACCATTGTGAAATTGGATGGGTTGACACTCGTTCTCAATAGCTGACACACTATGTGAACAAATATTTCTTCCTAGTATAGGCCTAACCACTAACAGGAGATTACAACAACGTGGTAAAATATCCAAAACAACATGTAGGCCTTTACCAAGAGCAAGAAACACCATTATACTGTTATGTCGACCTTCTATCCTCAATAAGCTGCATTTTATCTCAATAAAAAAAAAACAGCTGAAGACAGCCCAACAAAGAAGACAGTGACAGATAAAGTCTCCTCCAAGTCGTTGACAGCGAACGATCAGACAGAGAAGAGAGCAGAAACAAAGCAAAAGCAACAGACTGAAGAACAGCTGAAGAAACGTCCATGTTCTTCAGAACAATGGAACCAAAAAAGGAACATGTATATAAACATGACGGAGACGAGACGAGTACAAATACAACACACAACATGAACAAGACACGATGTACACTCCTTTCCATTCGGTTTCTAACCGCAATATTTGAAACATTCCAGGCTATGAAAACCAACAGATGTTGAAAGGTAATCCATTTCTTTTTAATATCAAAACACACTGAGCAAGCACACATAAACTTCAAAACCACAAAATTAGCTCATGTGTTTTCCAGCATGACCGGAACATCAGTGACAGGGTCAAGGTCGAAGAAAAGGGCCCAGCGGACTAGTCCAAAAACCCAAGCAAAAAAGCCCAACAACCAAACTTCCGACAGAATAATCAGCACTTCTAGTATCGATTAAAAGAGTAAATGAACAATATCAAAATAAAATGACAATGAAAAGTATAAGCACAATATCAATTATGACTGAACCCTTGCAATATACAAATGCAAATAGCAACAACAACAAAGGTTATGTCCTCAAGCGACCTCAAGCCTACCTTGAAACTAGGTTAGGGCGGCGTCTCTAAAGTGGAGCACTCAATTGTAAAAGAGAGACGGACAGACAGACGCTACGACAGGCAGACAAACTGACAGACAGACAGACTGCCCCCCAAAAAACACATAACTCAAGGGAAAGCCCTGAAGAGTATACAATGTGCAGAACATGACTCAAAAACTACACACATGTCATGAAAGTTACATATCTTGAAAAATCCAATTCACAAATCATCAGTGTACGGCTCTGTTTACCCAGTTGTTGACCAAAGATGAACATTTTAGTGTTCAGTATTATACATTCAACTCTAAGGAGAACAAATGTCTTTTCAAGAAGAAAAAGTTCTTCCTAGCAAATAGAATGAGTACATAGAAGAAAAATAAAACAAGGAAACTTCAAAAGAAATGTCCTTGACACTACTGAAATCACTGATGAAGTTAATAGCCAAAAATATGCTAAACCTGTCAATGTATTTTTTTTAAAAGGACAAAAAGTCTACACACACTGTCTTTGCTGTTGTTGGACAAACATCTTCATGGCTTTTGCCTCACATGGGAAAAATGTTCCAGAACAGACAGTTCAGACATGGACCTCTGGCTGCTGGCTGTGGCTCTGCTCCCCCGCTGGTGTGGTGATCTCCCACGAGGATCTCCGGCAGTATTAGCACCAGAGCCAGAGGCTCTCACCACCACTTGAGTCTCTGGGATCACGTCCGTGGTGGACATGTGGCTGTCCCTGGACTGCCAGGAGCTGTCTCGCAACCCAGTCCCACTGCTCTCCACTCGTCGTCTGGACAGGTCCTCTCGCCTGGTGCATTCTCTGGAGCCCTGGGAAGACTGGCCTGCCCACTGTCTCCTGCGCCTCTGGTCCCCACGCAGGTCGTAAAGGTCATCAATGGGGCCACCTCCCCAGAGTGGGCCTTCATGAAGACCCGGCCGTTCCGCGTCCAGGCCTGCTGGCAGACGTCGCAGTCATCTCTGCGGAGAGCATAGGCCCTGGGGGTCAGGTCCTCAGCAATCACCAGCCGTGTGCCACGTAGTTTGCGCCGTGAGTAGATCACCTGGTCTCTGGTGCGCCTGGAGATGAACCGCAAAATAATGCCATGGGTGTTGTCTCTCTGCTGCTTCCTCCCCAGCCTGTGCACAGCCTCTATGTCCTCCTGCTGGACCTTCACTTGGAGCTTCTTGTTGAAAAGGTCCATCACTGCCTGCTCACAAGCCTCCTGTGACTCATTCATCTTCTCTTCTACACCATACACATGCAGGTTGTTCCTCCTATGGTACGCAGCTGTGTCCTCACTCTTTCTGCCAGCAAGCTTAGCCAAAGCGAAGGCATTGTCACACTTCTGGAGCAGATCTGTCTCCCTCTCTTTTGCCTTAGCCAACTCTGTTCTTAAACTGTCATTTTCCTGTTCCAGCTGGAAGCCCTTGCTACGCAGATCCTCAACAGTGTCCGTCAGTTTCAGAACAATGGAACCATTTGCACCATTTGCACCTGTTTCACTCAACACCACATCTAGCTTTCTCATCAGTTCAGCATTAGAAACACTCTTTTGATGGGAGATAACTACGTGCTCTACTTCAACGCTACCATCTAAAGGGTGGTCGTCTCCCTTGGCAGCCATCGCTTCCGCTCTGTCAACAAATGCGAACTGTTTCAGTGTTTCCCTGACAGATGTTGGGTTACTTACAGTCAGGTTGGCAAGCTTACTTTTCTTTGGTGTTGTTGGGGTAGCTGATAACCGAGAAGTGTCAGATGCACTGGTATTAGGCGAACTTTCACAAGTCTTAGCTGCCTTTCTTCTCCTCTTTCTACTTCCTGGTTTGGTCATACCGGCTACCAAAACAAAACATAACAAAGTCCTGCCACTGTCATAAACTGCCAATTTTCTGCCTGAAACTTTGTGCGCGGCTACACAGACGTCTTAGTATACGTGTGCTTATGGCTAATTCGCTTTTAGTAAACTAAAACTGACCATTTCACCAATTAGCACAGCCGTGCTCCAAATCGCGTGTGTGCAGCCGTCATGAGCGGAGTTCACCTCCAAGGGTGAAGTTTTTGCAGCTATACGTGCCCTTGAAAATGGTAAGGCAGCTGGCCCTGATCGTTTAATTGGAGAAGTTTTCAAAAATGCAGCTCTTATCATTGCACCTTTTCTGATAATTTTGTTTAACAAACTGTTCTCATTGGGTATTTATCCATCCCAGTGGTCAGAAGCTATTATTCAACCACTTCATAAAAAAGGTGGTAGGGGTTCTCCTGACAATTATAGGGGCATATCCCTTCTTAATGTTTGTGGTAAAATTTTTAGTCACAATTTAAATCAAAGATTGAATAAATGGGTTGAAGAAAATAACGTTATAAATGAAAGTCAAGCAAGTTTTAGGTTTTAGAAAGAAATACAGTACCATTGATCATGTCTTCACTTTATTTGCGATGATACAGAAACAATTATCGTGTTATATAAAAATTACATGTCGCATTCATAGATTTCAGAGAAGCCTTTGACTCGACTGTAAGCACAAAACTGTGGAATGTTCTGAAGAAAAGAGGTATTCGTGGAAGAATGTATAACGCTATGACTAGTATGTATCATGTAGTTAAAGCAAGAGTCAGAGCAGGTGGTGAGTTAAGTGATACCTTCATGTGTCCTTTTGGGCTTACACAAGGAGATGTCTATAGTCATGTATCATTCTCATTCTTTATTGATGAATTGGCATGTGAAATCGTTAATAAAGGAAAGCATGGTCTTCAGTTGATTCCCGACTTACTAGAATTCCTTATGTTTGCAGACGACATAATATCAATATCCGACTCTGTAACTGGTCTTCAGAATCAGCTGAATGTGCTACACGATACTGCAATGAATCTTGGTTTGTAAGTTATTGCGGTCGATTGGTGAAAGATCTCCAAAACTATTTTTCAAATTGTTTGATGCACAAGTACAACCGATGCTGAACTATGGTGCGGAAGTTTGGGGTCTTATTGCAAATAATGACATAATAGAAAAAGTCTGTATCTTCGCACTGAAGCGTTTTCTAAATGTTAGTATCAGATCACCGAATGCAATGATGTACGATGAACTAGGCAGATTTCCCCTGTATATTAATATATATATATATATGTGAGATGCATTAAATATTGGCATAAACGTCTCAAGATGCCAGAACATCGACTGCCGTTAAAAGCTAACAAGATGTTACTCTACCTTCATGAGCAAAATCGAAATACATGGGCCTCGTCTATTTGTTTTACGCTGTACAAATATGGATTTCAAGAAGTTTGGGAAAATCAGGGGGTCGAAGATGAAAAGAAATTTCTTGCCACTTTTCGTGACAGGCTAATTAGTGAGTTTAAAGAACATTGGTCTCATCAGCTTTTTGTTAGCGAACGTTTCTCATTGTACCGTACATTTAAAAGTAGTTTGGAGCTTTCATCATATTTGTTGGATCTGAAATATATTGAAGCTAGAACCAGTCTCATTCGCTTCCGGCTAGGCGTGGTACAAACCAATATTTACAGACTCCATTTTAGAACTAACGTAACAGGAGGAGATGGCGTGTCCTTTCTGTGAATCCCAAAAAGAAACGGAAGTTAATTTTGTCTTGCAATGTCCGAGGTACGAGGCTCTAGGACACCACTATATCCCGGCTAAGTACGATAACAATCCATCAACTTTCAAATTAACTCTTCTGTTAGCATGTGAAAATAAGAATGTGTTTGTGCGCTTGCCTGTATTCCTAGTCAAAGCATTTGAATTAAGACATGTAAACAGAATGCTTGAATTGTATGTGAATTTAATCGTTACTTTCTGTACTTTTTGGCTTATTTTGTGTAACCATCTCCAGTGACAAGGGCCGAAGGCCTTTTCATTAAACTGGTTCAGTTCAGTTCAGTTCAGTTCAGTTCTCTCTCTCTCTCCCTCCCCCCCCCCTCTCTCTCTCTCCCTCTCTCTCTCTCTCTCCTCTCTCTCTCTCTCTCTCTCTCTCTCTCTCTCTCTCTCTCTCTCTCTCTCTCTCTCTCTCTCTCTCTCCTTTCTGTGGGATGATTTGATATAAGTTCAAAACGTGTGTGTGTGTGTGTGTGTGTGTGTGTGTGTGTGTGTGTGTGTGTGTGTGTGTGTGTGTGTGTGTGTGTGTGTGTGTGTGTGTGTGATCTCCTGGAGGTAGCAATTATGTACCATTTTCGCGAACTATGATTAATGAACTCATCATACAGTTAGATTTGAGTTACAGATAAACAGAAAAGTGTGCGCTGATTATTCTGATATAAAAAAAATTACAATGGCACCCAACATGTCGTTTCAAAATGTGTATTTTTGAATTGCATGGGAATATTTCCTGTTACTGTCTTGTACTTGATAGCGGGGCGAGTCACTTCTACAAAGAAGATGAAAGCATGGGTATTTATAACAAGGAGCAAACTGGACCACACTTGTATTTTTTTTTTTAATCATTTTTTTTAAATTAATTTCTCTTTTTTCCCCCTCCCCCCTGACATATTGGTAGTACATGGTAACTTGCACATACATGAAATACACATGACATACCACACTTGTATTTGTTTTTGTGGCAGTATATCTCATGTATTGTGGGGACTGTCATTGCGGTGTGTATACGTGGGTAAACATTGTTTGAATCTCTAACTTTAATTGGACGTTGAGGCACGTGATTAATGAGAGAAGCTCACTGTTTTGTAGGACGGGTGTGTTCCCGATATGTAGGGCAGTCCAGGAGTTGCCGGATGGGAGGAAAGGGAGCGTGGCTTGGGCCAAGCCGTTAGCATGTGTTTTTTTTTTCAGTGCTTGTGGGTGGGTGGGGGGTGTTGGGTTGTAAAAGGGAAACCTAGTTTTCCTTGAGGCCAGGGAGTGGCCGATTTTGATGTAGCACCGATATCTGCTAGGGATTCCTTGGTTAGAATATTGATTCTTTGTGCGTAAGTTGCCAGTTTGAGAATAATACATACATAAAGAGAAGAATTATTAATAAATATATGTAAACAAATGATGTGATTCATAAAACAAACGAGCTAGTGTAATGAGAAGCATATCGTGAAAACGCAGAATTGGTTTAAAACAAATCGTTGTTGTTTTTTGGTGTTTTTTTTTCTTTTTTTTAGATTTTGCTTTGTGTCCCCAACTGTAGCTAGAATGTGCTTTGAATCCCGCAACAAATTCGTAAGTATATTTTTGTAATATGTTATGCGTAGAATGTCTTAACTTTTTTTTGCATGAATTATACTCTAGCTAGCATAAGGATTTAGGGTTTCTTTTTAGAAAACCTCAGCGTCCAACCCTGGACTCAAGTTTCTTCCTCTTGGAAACTTAATCCATGCTGGTGGAATTTTGAAAGAAACAAATAGAAACAAATATCTAAGTGTCAACTGTTTAATGATTGGACAAAAAGAAGAAACTTAAAATGTACTATCTATATGCTGCTTGAAGAAGGAGATTGACAAATGAAACAAACTGCAGCGTTACCGGAACAAGACGAAAAGCAGAAGAGCACACAAAACAAAGTGTGAAGTAACGCAATTTTAATGAACGACACAAAACAGGACAAGAAATTTTCTGCAATATGCCTTCCTCAGCGACAAAAATAAACAAAACAGTACAGACATTAACATGCGCAATACTCCCCTTGTGAAGCCAAAGTGGTGAATGAAGTTTACAGAGGGACAGTGGGAGAGAGGGTGAGTTGAGTTCGAGGAATAGGGCACGAGGAAACAGGGTAGAGTTAAGAGAGGAGGGGAAAAGGAGAGAGAGAGAGAGAGAGAGAGAGAGAGAGAGAGAGAGAGAGAGAGAGAGAGAGAGAGAGAGAGAATGAGTAGAGGAAGAGTGGAGGGTGAGAGAGAGAAGAGGATGGGGACGGGAAGGAGATTGAGAGGAGGGGGGGTGTGATTGTAAGTAGCGGGTGTGTTGCATATGAATGAAATGAACAAGAGAAAACACAATAAATAGAATACAATATGCAAAAGGAAGCAGTGTGAATGGCAAGGGAAGGGGGGGGGGGGGAGGATGGGGTCAGCCGCCAAAAGCACCCGACCCAAGTCTAACCCTAGGGTAGGTTGCCCTACCCAAGCACCAAGGGGTGAGAGGGAAAACGGGAGAACCCTGAGGAAAAAAAACCCTTGCCAGACAGAGCTAAGAGCTGCAGGGCTCCCCCCCCACTCCACACACACACACACACACACACACACACACACACACACACACACACACACACACACACACACTCACACACACACACACACACACACACACACACACTCACGAAAAAGCTCTTGCGCGCGGGCTCAGCCACACACACGCACACACACACACACACAACCATACACACGCATACATACAAGTGCGCGCGCGTGCACGAACACACACGCATACACACACACACACACACACACACCACACACACACACACACACACACACACACACACACACACACACACACACACACTTACTCAAATGATTGATTATTGTGGTTGCGTGTGAGACAATAAATAAAGAATCAGGGTACTTTACTGACGTGATGAATGATGTCTGAATATCTATTTGATATTCAACCGTGCATTGACATTTACGAAGTCCTTTTCCAAGTTGCGCGGGCGTGTGTGCGTGTGTGTGTGTGTGTGTGTGTGTGTGTGTGTGTGTGTGTGTGTGTGTGTGTGTGTGTGTATGTGTGGTGTGTGTGTGTGTGTGTGTGTGTGTGTGTGTGTGTGTGTTTGTGCGTGCGTGCGTGCGTGCGTGCGTGCGTGCGTGTGTGTGTGTGTGTGTGTGTGTGTGTGTGTGTGTGTGTGTGTGTGTGTGTGTGTGTGTGTGTGTGTGTGTGTGTGTGTGTGTGTGTGTGTGTGTGTGTGTGTGTGTGTGTGTGTGTGCACACAAACACACACACATACCTAAGGGAAAAAGGGCGGGGGGGGGGGGGGGTTTACAATGGAGAGTAAATGAGTAAATGTATAAAACAAGGCATACATTAAGACATTTGGGTATAGAATAGAGAGGTAGGTGGTGCTGTGTGGCGCAACAGAAAAAGGCAAAAATAAGAGCAGAGATTGAGTTCAGCTATGCTATCATGCAGCTAGGTTTGTGAATGTTGTGAATTTGTGAAATTGTGAAATATTTTGTTTTTGTTTCGTTGACAAATTTTGGTAAAGAGACCTAGAAAAAGTGAATTCTTGTTTCAACAGTATCTCCTTTGGATGACCGGAGTAGATGTGCGTGTACGGAGTAAACATGTCTGTGTGGCATTTAGTGTTGCAAATGTGGTGTTTGACAGGGACGTTGACCTAAATGCTGGACCTGATCACGACTGACAAGACAGTGCAAGGACAACCACTGACAACAGAAGTTCCGACTGTACCTCTCTACATGTCTATGGTGATTCTCACCTGTCAGCAAGCATTAAACTGCAGACCCTAGACGTCATTCAGTGACAGGAAAACATGTTCAAAGCATTAACATCTAGCATAGACTTCATGAGACAGGTCCTCACTGCAGTTAAAGCAGATATTGGGCTTTGTCAGAGTTCAATGTGATGAAATCGATGAACACTGAAACATTTGAAAGTGACAGTCAGAAGTGCTTTGCTTTGCTTCAAGATACCACCACTGATATGAACGAACACTATTCAGAGAAAGAAAACAGCAAAATAATACAGACCCTCAAATACAATTAGAGACATGATTAAAGAAATGCCATGACCGAAAAAGGAGACTGACAGACTGAAGGGGTTCTCCAGAGGATAATTTCTAAATGGGATACCAGCGGCAGAGGGCATGGAGACCTTTACCTCCTGTCCCAGAGCTATGACAGACGCTCTAAGCCGCGTAGACAGGCACAAGGCATGGATAATAGATGTCATTGCTTGGTCCCATCATGTAGTCCAAAGCAGTGATGGTAGACCCTAATGTATGCCTGTGAAATAAAATATTTGGGAGGACATAATCAAAGTGGAGACATACAAGGACTGTCGTGACAAACTGAAGGACAAAGCACTAATTATGGCCAATGACCTTGCCCAACGACAAGCCAGTGTAACTGGTGAGGCCAAGAAAACGGGCAAAGCGGCTTTCTTCAGAAAGGTGTGGTTCATTGTGCATTTCAGACAACTTGATCCAGGAAACTAAGCTGAGTTGGTGGATCCTGATGTAATGCAGACAACTTCAAATCCGACGAAAGCACAACATGACTTTGTAAACAATCAGGTTGCAGGTCACCATGATGTACGGGTTTTTTTTTCCCAATACCTAGAAACTGAGACCATTCTGTTTGACAATAATATTCATCTCTAGGATGTAACGACTTACCTAGAGAGGTCTACATGTTGTCATTACATGGCTGGTAGAGACAGCATTAGTAATTAAGTTCAGGGTGTTTCAAAGTGTTGTGACTGAGAGAAGAGGAAGAATAGGGGTCGTGGGAGGAGAGGGAGTAAAGGACTGACAGTGCTTGTGAAATGAAACGAGGTGGTTGATGCAGACGGGAGGGGGCAATAGCGCTTTACGACGATGAAGAAATAGTGGTCAACACTCAGGTGAGATCTCGCTAAGTCGTCTCCTCAATATAGCGCACAGACACCATCTATCATTCATTCTTTCATCACATGCATGCAAGCAAACTGCCTCTCTTGTTCTTAAATGCCTTATATCAAAAAGTGCTATGTAAAAGCTGCAATAGCAAACACGGAAAAGACATTTCTTCTATTCCCTTCCGGCTAGTTTCTTATCTTTGGAGTTGATCAGATGTATGTCTTCTGATTGTAGCAGGGGCTGAGATGCTTTAATCTGTAATTGTGGTGGATGGTGTAAAGGTGAATGGATAGGAAAGCATGGAAAATTATATTTAGAAAGGTCACGGAATTAAATTGACATTAATGTCGTAAAATTACACATGATGATAATGATGATCTTGCTGAAGATGGTTGTTGTTGTTCTTGTTGTTGTTGTTGTTGCTGCTGCTGCTGTACGTTGTTGTTGTTGTTATCATTAGCATTTTGAGGATTAAGATGTGACATATCTAATCTCGTCCCCGATTTTAATTTTTCCTGAAAGGGTGTTAATGTAGTGGATTTGCATCACATTTTCCTCCCACCTGTCCCTACTCTGAGTGTTTCACTCTGTTGTTGCATGTCTTGAGCACTTGCGAATCAACGACAAATCGCTTCTCTTTTTTTGTACTCCCAGTTCTTATAGAAATGCTGTCTGTGTGTCTGTGTGTCCGTGTGTCTGTGTGTCTGTGTGTGTGTCCGTGGTCAAAATGTGTTCCACTCGCTCCAGACAAAACTACTGGGCCGATCTTTCTGAAAATTTGTAGGTATATTCATTATGGGCCACGGATGATGCCCGATGTTTTAGTTTACCGCTATAGCCGTTACTAACGGCTGTAACGGCCTGTAACGGTTTTTCTTCTTTATGGAATATCTCAGAAAGTACTTGGCAATTTATAAGCGGTTTGGATGATCTTGTGACAAATCGGAGCCCCGGTCCACTGTAGTGATGTAATGCTGAAAATGGATTTGTATTGATTTTTTTACAAAGTTATACAAA
>JAFLJL010014849.1:83287-93147 GCA_018398815.1 Conus ventricosus | reverse complement strand
GGGCCCGGGGCAGAGATGTAATGTGAGAGTCTAAGGTGTAATGTTTCAGCATGTAGTTCTGAAATTCAAAAGCTTGCAATAAACACCTCGCCAATAAAATTGTCAGGATAACGCCCATTGTTTCACTTGTAATTCGTCCAGCTTTCTGAGCGTATTCAAGTCAGAATCGTTATGCTTGTCTAAATAAAAAAAAAAGCGCCTTTAGGAGAACAGTCTTCACAAAATACCCAAGGTTTTGAAATTTCAAAGGATAAACCCCTTTGCAAAAAAAGATATCAAAATTGTTTGTTTTTTGGAAGTTCGCGGGAACCCCTATTTTCAAAATCCCCACGTGTTGGGAGAGTCTAAAAGGAAAAACAGTCTTTTAAACCTTATTTTTAAATTTGTTCGCGGTAACCCTTTTTATTTCAGGTCACTGCTTGCATTTGATAAAATGAGAATCGTGCCTAATTAAAATGGAAAATAGGGTTTAAATTTTTGGGGGAATTTGTTTTTTTTTCCCCCCCCTTTTCCCCCCCCCCCCCCCCCCCCCCCCCCCCCCCCCCCCCCTTTTTTTCCCCCCCCCCCCCCCCCCCCTTTGCCTCCCCAAAAATCTACTAGCTGCTTTGGGGGACCTCTGTAAATTCTGGTGTGGTGTTGGCCGTCTGACCTAACAACAATGAGCAAAAACAAGATTATGGGGGTTAAAAAGGTTGTTTTTTTTCTTGCTGTTGTGGGCCATAGTACTGTGGCAAGATTGATTCAAAGTCAGATAAACCAAAAGGGCTCTTTTTGCTTTTGTGTAAATTTTTAAAAAAACTTTAGACCTGGTTTAGGTGTGAGGAGTTAGTTTCACAGCTAAAAAACTTTTCAAATTTCTAAAACTGCAGCTGCTTCTATATTTGGGGTTTTCTAACCAAAACATCTTTAAAAAGCTTTTTTTAGCATGTTTCTTTGATGAAAAACCCCATAATCGCTTATTGTTCGATTTAATACAAAATGACCTTAGGCCGCTGTAAACAGATCAAAGTCAATCTTGTTAAGGGGTTCGCCTAAAAGTAGGAGCATTGGGGAAACCTTAGGGGGCACTTATAGTTCTTCAGCCATGGTATACGTTTACAGTGATTGGTTTGTTTTGCTCTTCAAACTAAGATATCTGTTTTACTTAGGGAAGGGGTTATTTTATCAAAGTTAGTTCTTGTATATTCTTCATTTTGGGAAAACCTTTTTGCTGATTTTAACAGGATTAAATGCGCTAAAACACACCACATAAAACACTGCGTCAGAATTTATTTTTTAAAACTGCCCTTTTTTACTCTAACCTTTTGGAGAGAAATGTAAAATTCCCGTTATGGGAAAAAACTTTGTTTCCTCAATTTTTTATTTCAAGGGATTTTCCCCTTCAGACCAGCCAAAACCCCCAAAAACTTTCCCCCCTACTTGATGGTTAAACTGTTAAGGGCACCCCTTAAAATTTAATCGTGATAGCTGATTATTCTTTCTGCCTTGTAAAACCCAGACTGGCATTTTGTATCATCAGGCTTTAAAAAACATCAGAAAGCAAACAACCCTTTTACTGGCGGTTGGGTTTTGAAGAAACTCTGGATTTTAAGATGCAGTGCCACGCTTTCATGAACATTTGTGGGTTTTAATGATTCCATGTCTTTTTAAAAAACTTTTTGCTTTATTTTTTGTCATGCAAAATATTTTCCCGATAAGTTTTTCCTTGGATTTACTTGTGGTCGTCATTTTTAAACCCAAATATTTCGTAGAAAAAAAAAAATAAATGTAAATAAAAGTAAGTAAAACGCGCTTTTTATTCTTCACCAAAGCGTTTGCAAAACTTCAAGACATAAAACCCTTACAAAAACCCCTGTATATTTTACCTTTTTTTGAATCACTAAGTCAATTTCTCCCCTTGATTGCTTCGTTAAAACAGTTCACAGATTTTTATTTATGTTTAATCTTCTAAAAGCCAAATTCACTAAAATCAATGTTTAACCTTTCATTGTTTCGCAAATATTTCATAAAAATTCTTTAAATCAATTCTTTGATTTCGCACCTTTTTTTTAATCTAAATAAATAAAAATAATTGAAAATTCAATGTTATTATTTTTTTTTCTAATCGAAAAAACTGATCTTCATTAAAGCGAATAGCTACCCCTTCGGGGGCTGGTAAAACATTTAGATAACATCTTCAGGAGCTATATTATAACAAAAATGGCAAATAGCTTTACAACGGTTGGGGCCAAGAATCGGGTTTTTTTTAAAACGGCTTCGTCACGCTTTCTGCATGTCTAGCGTTTAAAAAAGACAGAAATTAATTTTTAAAACCCTGTTCTTTAACTCTTCTTTTGCCCCCCTCCCAATCCAACTGTAAAGTTATTAATAAGTCTGTAGTACTTGGGCCCTTCTTTTTTTAAACCCAGAATATAAACAACAATTAAAAAATTAAGTAATCAGTTTCTCTTGTTTTGTGAAAAGAATCAGAATTTTATAGGTTTCCGTTTGGAAAGGGGGGCTGTGAGCAAACAGGATGCCAACCCATATAAACGTTTTTCATTTTAGTCCCTGGAGGGGAATTAAATTTTTTCGTCAAGATCACCAATTTATTTTTGCACGAAAAGCCCCCCTTTTTTTAATGTTTTGATTAGTCAATATTGGGAGTTTTGGGGTTTTAATCTTATGTGAAACGGGTTTAATTTTGGCCAAAACTGACATGTGATGGACGTGATTTTTGTGAAAGGGGGGTTTTCGTGCAGAATAAATGGGTGGTCTTGAAGAACATATTTACATTTCTCTCGTGCAAAATCCCAGTTTAGAAAAAATTGGGTTTCTCGCCTTTACAGTTAAAGAATAAAAAACTTTAATTTTTTGGACTTTAGCGAGACTAAAAACTTGTAGGTTCGGGGTATTAGATTTAAAAAATTTAACAATAAAAAAATAAATTCGACAGGGGAAAGGGGGAAGATAACTCTCGAACAAAACATTTTATCCATAAAAGGAACCAAAAGAAAAAATAAAACTGTTAGACCCGGCAAAAATACATTTAAGTTTTTTGTGTTAACCTGTAGTAAGTAATCCAACTTTCTTCTTTGCTGCTTCCCTCTCTTGGCCCGAGA
The DNA here is from genome assembly GCA_018398815.1 of Conus ventricosus. Lineage (NCBI taxonomy): Eukaryota > Metazoa > Mollusca > Gastropoda > Neogastropoda > Conidae > Conus > Conus ventricosus. The sequence continues at coordinate 90,046 of JAFLJL010014849.1, read as the reverse complement.
AAACTTTGGAAGGGGGCAGACATAAAGACACACTTATTTTATTGATTGTTTGATGTTTGATTGATTGATTTTAATCCCAAGGATGAAGATTTTAGGCAAAGCCTGTCTTACAATCTGCCCTTGCATGCATACATTTTTTCAGCCATTTCATTCATACAGAAATTCAAATAGCAACATGATAATCAATTTACAATAAAAAGCAAAAGTCAAAAAAGCACTAAGGGAAGGGGGGATGGAAAACAAAAGGAACTTACAAGCAAACAAACAAACAAAAACTCAGGAGAGAGAGAGAGTAGAGGAGGGGGGGGAAAGAGAGAATGGTAGGTAGGGGGAGGGGAAAAAGGGATGGTGACAGAGTGGGAGTGGGATGGCGTTTTAAAACGGAGTAGGTTTTATTTGGCGATTTATAAAAAGTTTTTTCACAGAAGACTTAGCGAATGGACGCTAATATTGTAATGATAATTTTTAACTTCGAGACAAAAAAATGTTTTGAAAATGTTCCTTAAAAGGGTTTAAAAAGTATTCAGTTTTTTTAAATTCGGTGGAAGTGGTTCCAGAAAATAGGGCCAAGGAAAGCTAGGCTTTTTTTTTATAGATCAATGCGGGGGTGGGAAAAGGAATTTCGTCGAGCCAAAAAAGCTGTTCGATTTTGAAAAAAAGGGGCATGTAAATTTGGCATGTATCTGTAAAGATTGTAAACATAATGAGCCTTGTTAAATTTCCCAAAAATCCTATTCAGGGGAAGTATTTTCAGCGCTTTTAGTTTTTCGTCTTTTGTTGAGTCAGTGGATGAGTGCTTTGACCCGTCATGGAGGAATCCACCCTTTTTTTTGTGGAGTCATCTGCCGCCCCCAAAAACTGTTGAGGGTAATTTATACGTAAATTATGTGTGCATTGAAGAAAAGTTTAAGGGGACATTATTTTTGACGTGCGTTTTAAATTTGAGAAAGGAAATGTTTTTGGGGACACCTTGCATGTTTTTTTAGATGAGATTGCCTTTTAATTCTTTATCTATCGTTAAACCCTAAAACACGATGCTCATCTACCTGCTCGATAGAAGTCCCATTCAACTGAAGTTTTAGGAAAAGAGGAGTCAACTGTTTTTTTTGGGGGGACTTAATCAAAAATTTTGGTTTTGGTTGGGTATGACCTTTGGGTTTTGAATAAACCCCGTCTGACAGTCTTTTTAATTTCCTGGAGGAAGTTTCTTTGTCTGAGATCATACCATTTGTTTGGGGACGATTCTCACAAAAAAATCTGTCGGGCCCTTTTCATTGATAGGACAAGGGTAAATCATTGATGAAGATGCAGAATATAGGGGACCTAGTACAGAGCCTGGGGACTCTTTCTGACAAAGTCAAGTGGATTTTTTCCCTTAAGGCCCTACTGATCCTTCTTCAAGTTGTTGGGAATAATGAGTTGTCGGGGTATGGTTCAAGTAGAATGTTTTTTAGAAAAATGAAATGATCAACAAGATAAAACCCCCTTTTGAATAAAGAAAAAAAAAAACCCCTGCATTTGTGATTGGTTCATATTTGAAAGCCATGGTCACACATTCGTGATAAGCGTGTGGCGGAATGTTTAAATTCGGAACCAATTGGAGTGGGTAAAATAGTTTGTTTTTTCATGAACTGAGATACGTGTTTGTATGGCTTAAGGGCTTTGGATAGAAAGATGAAGGAAAAGGGTCTAAAATTTATTTGGATCCGACAAATCATTGTTTTTGGGAAAGGGGGGGATTCTTTGGCGTTTTTGAACCTGGGGGAAAACTTTAGTTTCAAGGGATAGATTTTTATGTATTAAGAGACTCAAAAATGTAAGGTAAAAGCGAGTTTGAGAAGAAATTTGGGGAAAGTTATCAGGACCCTGGATTTTTTTTCTTTAATGCGCATGTCATCCCTTTTTTTAATGTATCAAAGAAGGAATTTTAAATTGAGTTAGGCCCAAATTTTTTGTTTGAAAAATGATATTAGGGAAGTCGGGCATTTTAATTCTTTTAGTGCTTTTAAATTCGTGAGTTAGTAGGGTATTGATAATGACAAAAAGGGGTAAAAAATTTGTCCGGGTGTTTTGGGTGCTTGAAGTTTGTGAATTTTATGCTTGTTGCGTACAATAGTGTCATTCCCCTCCACTTTGGCGCTGTGGTTTGCATCCGTTATCATTTGACTGAAGTTTTCTCTTTGGGTTTTTTTCAATTCTTTGAAAAAAAAGTTTCTTGCTCTTTGTATTCTCAAACAAATTTGCTGCCTTGAGTTGTCAGTGTACCATTTCTTCCCCGAAATTTCGGGTTAACCAGGGGTTCATCTGCGGATGTAACTCTTTTTTGATTAACGGGGCGGTTTATTTTGAGGGAGGAATTTTGGTACCAGAAAGGGCATGCATCATCTTTTGAGTTTATAAGTTAAGTGAAATGGGGGAAAAGTTTAAGTTTATAGGGTAGCTGTTCATTAAACTTTTTGAAAGGCGTATTGGGGTCGGGTGTGCCTTTGGGGGGTGGGTTTTGGGGGCTTTAAAGGGCCCCCGCAGAAGACTGGAAGGTCCTAATTTCCAAATGCCAGAAAATTGATTGCGGATTTGTTGTTAGTGTTTTACATTCAATAATGTCGCAGTTGTTTTAGTTATTTTTTCGTTGGGGGTTTGTACAATGATGGGGTGCATAAATGATGTGTACTTTTCCAAGCTGGTTTTGTTTTAACATTCAATATTGAAGTCCCCTAACATAGTATATTTTAATTTTTGTGACGATCCAATCCATCATTTGTAAAAGTTTCATACATTTGTATGTGAAAGAGGGGGTCTATTTTAAATGCCATTATTAATGGCGGTGATTTTGGGGTTTTTTTTTAAAATTTAATCAGATACATGAAGATTAGTTTCAAAATCAGTTCGCGTCGGGTAATTTTGGGAAATTTTTGATGAATTTACGGGGAAACCCCCTATGTTTGGGGTTGATCCTTGGTCTTTATTGTATTCAGGAAGCTAAAAGGTTTTCTGTTATGCGAGAGTCTAAAATTGTTTCACTTTTCAATCTTGTATGGATGGGGTGACGTTTAAAAGTGATGAGATTTTATAAAAGATAGACATTGAATGTCCAACTTGAAGTCCTGGAAAGTGGGATTAAGAAGGATGGGTGTAAGGAACAGGGCCCAAAACGACGAGGAAAACTTTTCACAAAAAGAACAGAGAATTACAGGTTAAAAAAAAACAACAACAACAACAACAGCAGCAACAACAACAACAACAAAAACAAAAGAACAGGTGAAAATGAAAAGTTTGTGGATAAAGCACATAAAGCAAGGACACAAAGAATTTTAAAAGGGAATATTTTGCCTAAAAAATAACAGGGTGTTCTTTTAAAAAAATTTAATTAGTCATAAAAAAAACAAAAACAAAAAGAAACAATGGTTGAAACACGTGTCGAACAAAAAGAAAGAAAAAAAAAAGTATCAGGCTTAAAACAAAAGAATGACATAACACACACACCAAAAAAAAAAAAAAAATTTTCAAGCGATGAAATAAAAATCGATGAGTGCATGACACAACCACTTTAGAGCAGGTTTAAAAAATGTAGATGAAGAAAAGGGAAAAAAGAACAAAAAAAACAAAACAAAAAAACAATTAAACAAACAAACAACAAAAAACAAACAAAGCCAAAAAAAAAAGAAGATTTTTTTTTTTTTTTATATCGGGTCCGAACAGTTTTTGGCGGTGGAAAAATCCCGGTCCCCAAAGTCAGGAGGGTGGCCCCAAAATTTTTTCTCAGTCCCAAAACGAGAGAACGGAATGTAGCACAAAAAACACAATCGTGTTAGCACAACAGAAGCAGAAATAAGTGGTGTTCCCCCATCCTTAGTGTCCATGAGTAGCCATATATGATATAATTGTTCTGGGGAAAAAAAAAACAAAAAACAAAAAAAAAAAATAAAAAAATAAAAAACGAAAACCAAAAAGAAAGGAAAGGGAAGGGATGGGGTGGGGGGGTGGGGGTGTTGGGTGGGAGGAGGGTATGGGGATTTTTAAAATTGTAGAACTTTCTTAACATAGTGGGGTTTTTAATAAATTTCGCTCTCACGAATGCGCGGACGCGCGCTTGTATTCACGCGCGGCAAACACACACACAAACGCACACACACACATACACACCACACACCTCAACACACACACAACAAACATAACCCCACACCACAAAACACAAAACCCCACACACACACACCCCACACACACACACAACAACACCCCCAAAACACACCGCCGCACACACAACCAAAAGCGCACACACACGCACACGCCGCTCGCATTCACACACCACCCCCCCACACACAACACACACCACCCACACACACAACACACACCACCACAACACACGCACGGGACGCAAAGCGCGCACACACTCTTCCCCTTTCCCCACACAGACACCCCACAACCCGCACGCGCGCAACACACACACAACACACCACACACACACACACCACACACACACACACACAACCCCAAAACACACACACACCACTGTGGGCAGTCTTTCACTTGAGTCTCGGAACACACACACTTAGGGCGGAGGGAGAATTGGGGAAATTGAAAATCGGGTCGCCGGAGGTGGAAGATAAGGGGGGATTCGGTCGCCGGGGAAGCAGGAGGGTTTTTGGGACGCCGGGGTTTTCAATAAGAACAGGGGGAGCTGGATTGGGTCGCCAGGGTGGAGGGGTGGAAAAGACCCCCTGTTGACCGGGTTTTTTTGGTGGTGCAGAACCGGGGGCAGGGTGGCGGTCTGAGGGGTGCGTGGAATGAACACCCAAATGAGACCGTGTCTTTTGGTGTTCATATCGAAGTGGGGGCCGGGGGGTGCGAGGACGCTCAGTTCGCCACATGGGCTTTAATGGGCGTTTACAGAGGTTGTCTGCAGTATTTTGGGTCGTCGTTTTGACTGTACGCCAAAGTCTGTCCTTTGGGGGTGGGGGGGGGGGATCGGGGTACTGTCCTGCGTGGAGCTCCCCGTTTGGGGATGAAAATGGAGGTGTGGTCGGGTGTAAATGTTTTTTTTGTGGCACACACTGTAGGGGGTAAGTTGGGGAAAGGGGGGGACGGTCTTTTTGAAGGGCTGTCCCCTTGGGGGGATGTGGAGGAAAAAAAAAGTCAGCCCGAGGGAAAACGTTTTATGTTTTTACGCTGTGCCCTGTGTTTTCCGTGCTGATTATGTTTGCCGTGTTTAGTCCCAAAGTGTTAAAAATTTGCTTTTTTTGTTGTTGGTGGAAATTTTTTAAGCCCAAAGAATAAGATATGCGTGAAAAACCCGGAACCTGATGTTTGGCTCTACCTTGAAATAAAAAGGTTTGGGGGAATGTTTCTAAAAGGCTGAGTCTCCCTAAATGACATTGAGATTCGTGCAACCCGTATTGTGCAAGAAACTGACGAGGTATAATGGGTTGCTGCTTGTTGAACCGTGTTTTTAGTTTATCATTTAAACCCCTGTCTTTGACTGGTGTTTTTTTTGTTCCCGTGGAGGTGGTTTCGTTGTGGATGTTTTTAAACCCTTTTGAGTGGTCTGAGCAGCATGTCTTTATCTGAGATGTATTGCTGGGGTTTTTTTTGGAGTAGGGGGGCTTTTTTAGTGGGAGATGTGTCTGCACTGTGGCTTTATGAGTTGGTCTGTTTTTAGTCGTTTTGAACCTCATGCTCCCTTTTTTATTAACGTGGGGCAGCATGGGAACTTGTGGAGGGGGGAAGGCGGAAGAGCAGAATCATATGGTGCCCGTGGTGTGGTTTTGGTTTTGGGTTGGGTGAGGTTAAAACGATTTGTTTTTGGGGGGTTTTTAGTTCAGATTTCAGGTGGTTGTTTTGCTTCTAATCGGCGAATATTGGGGGGGAGAGTGAAGAGTTTTTAACCTTTGACAATAGTTTTGACAGAGTGTTGACCTTTTTTTTTGAGGTTGTGACTGCTGGGGTTTCATTTTTTTGGCAAATGGCGTGGGGTTTGCTTTATTTTTGAGGGCGCAAGCTGCGTGCCGCTTTTTTGTTGCTTGTATTGGGGGGGGTGGGCGTGGGGTTTTCACCGGATGGGCAGGTGGTTGGGTTTTTTTTCGTTTGGGTGTTGCATCTCATGTTTTGACTGAGAAGAGCTTCGTTTTGCTTTGTTTGGGAAAAGTGGAGATTTTTGGGTGAGTGTGGGGTGAACTGGTGTGCATGTTTCCCTTCGGGGCGACTTTTGGGGGGACCGTAGGGGGGGCTTTGGCGAGGGTGTGGATTGGGACGGATGGGATCAAGCGGCTGGGGGGATGGGGGTTTGGGGGTCAGCAAATGCAATCTGGGGAGTGAGGAGGTCATGGGGAGGGGGATTCCTGTGCGAGAGGGCACCAGAAGGGACGTCTTTAGGGAGGGAAGGGGAAGTAGACGGTTGTCGCTACAGCTTGTTGAGGTTGGGTGGGAATCTTGGGGGTCAATGAGAAAATTTTTGAATCACCGGATTTTATTCGAACCTACCGCACCTTTTTGCACGGTTTTTCCCGACAAGAAAAGTACCCGTCGTGAAAAGACGTGATGGTGATGAGTTTTTGGGTGGTACAGTTACTTGCACCGGGGCTGGTCAAGTCATCATGGGGAGGCTGGTGGGGATGATGAAAAATCAGCATTGTCGCTGAGGACAAGGGCCGATTAGGTTTGGCGTTGTCGGCCATTTTATGGAACTTGGTCGTTGTTAAGTCACCCAAAATAACGTTTTTATAAAATCTGTCTTTGGATTTGGGGAAAAGGGTATTTGGGAAA
>JAFLJL010014849.1:58287-78287 GCA_018398815.1 Conus ventricosus | reverse complement strand
AATGTCTTGCAGCAAAGAAAACTGTACGCAATTTATTGAAGAAATTTAAGTGTACTTTGTCTCCACCTGATCGCACTTCTTTATGTATAACAAGACGTGAATATAAACATTTGTTAAAGAGAAAAGAGATGCAATTCAATGACACTCTATTAACTGACTGATTACGATCTGTAAATAATCAAAACGATTTCTGGGAATCTGTGCGTAAAATGTCTACAACAAGAAGGCAGATTTTGAATGACATTAGCATAAGCGATTGGTATGTACGCTTTAAAGAATTGTTAGAAAGAAAAGACAAGTTTGATAATGTTCTGGTTCAGGGAGAAAGTAATAGTGACCAAAGTGCTTATGATGCTGTTAAGAATGATGATGTTTATGACAATGTTGATAATGATGATGATCATCATCATGATCATGATGCTGCTGCTGCTGCTGCTGATGATGATGATAATGATGTTGATGATGATGATGATGATGATGATGATGATGATGATGATTGATGATAATGATGATGATGATGATGATGATGATGATGATGATGATAATGATGGTGACGGCGAAAATAATTTGAATCAACCTATCTCAGCTGAAAAAAAATTGATTGCGCTAAAAACACTGATTAGTCGCAAGGCTGCCGGTTCGGATTAAATCATAGTGGAATTTATTAAATGCCTGCAAATCAAATTTGATAATGGAATTTTTGGTAATTTTTTTAAATGCTCTGTCTGATAGAGGCATATATATGAAAGTCTGTGTGAGTCAATTGTTGTGCCACTACATAAAAAGGCAAATTTACCAATCCAAATAACTACAGAGGAATCTCGTTGTGCAATGTTTGCAGCAAACTGTATAGTGCAATTATTAACAAAAGACTTCAAGTGTGGGTTGATGACAATAACATTACAGGTGAGTTTCAAGCTGGGTTTAAACAAAATCGTTCCACCATAGTCCATATGTTCACATTATTGGCTTTCATTCAAAAACAATTTTGTCTGAACCGTAAGTTGTATGTTGCTTTCATCAATTTTGAAAAAGCGTTAGACTCTGTCAATAGAATCATACTTTGGCCTACCTTGTTAAAAAACGGTATTCATAGAAAGATGTATAGATGTATTATAAGTATGTATGACTGTGTAAAGGCAAAGATACGATGTGGTGCTGCTTGAACTGATTATATTAATTGTACATCAGGTGTTAAGCAGGGTGATGTTTGCAGCCCAGTTTTGTTTTCTTTATTCATGAATGAGCTGACTTTGGAGGTGATAAAGCCTGGAAGACATGGTGCCCATTTTGTAAATGATGCTATGGAAATATTTATTCTACTGCTTGCCGACGACGTGGCATGGTCTGAGACAGTAATACGCCTCCAAACTCAACTAAACAGTTTGCAAATGGCAGCTAATTCACTCCATCTGAAAGTAAATTTGAGTAAAAGTAATATAATCGTTTTCAGAAAAGGGGGTTACCTTTCGTCTTGGGAAAAAAATGGACATATGATGGGACAAATATGCCTGCTGTTAATGTATATAGATATTTAGGTGTATTTTCTCTACGCGACTAAGTTTCATTTTCGAAGATTGCTTTCAGAGCCAAAAATGCATTGTTATGTTTTATGAAGAAGTTGTCGAAGCTGAATAATAATCTTTGGTTTGTTTTTGAAATTGTTTGATGCTCAAATCCTGCCTATGCTGCAATATGGGGATGAACTGTGGGGTCTTGATAATGCTCAAATCCTGCCTATGCTACAATATGGGGCTGAACTGTGGGGTCTTGATGATGCTCAAATCCTGCCTATGCTACAATATGGGGCTCAACTGTGGGGTCTTGATGATGCTCAAATCCTGCCTATGCTACAATATGGGGATAAACTGTGGAGTCTTGATGATGCTCAAATCCTGCCTATGCTACAATATGGGGCTGAACTGTGGGTCTTGATGCTGCTCAAATCCTGCCTATGCTACACTATGGGGCTCAGCTGTGGGGTCTTGATGATGCTCAAATCCTGCCTATGCTACAATATGGGGATGAACTGTGGAGTCTTGATGCTGCCGCTGCACAATGCGAAAAGGTTCATTTATTTGCTTTGAAAAAGTTCATGGGTGTATTGTCACAAACCCCAAATGATCTTGTGTATGGAGACTCAGATGTCTGAACATAGATGACCCCAGAAAGCTTATAAAACGCTGATTGAACTAGATGAACTGTGTGTCACGTGTTAAAGCGAAATTACATGAACATGGTTTCGGGTACGCATGGGTTAACCAAGGTGTTGGAGATATGACCAGTTTTCTTCGTACCTATAAAGAAAGACCAATTGACTGTAGGTGGCAAGACTTGAATTTTCATGTTCAGAATAGTGACAGGTTTAGCTTCTATAGAATATTTATTGATGTGCATTCTCTGCCAACGTATATGGCAATGACCATGGACAGGCACTTGAAGTTTGTGATGACAAGATTTAGAGTTGGTGTTTCTGGTATTTTTGTTCATCACTGCCTTTATAGGCAAGTAAATGCCTCTGATCTGCTGTGTCCATTATGTCGACAGTCAAGAGAAGATGAAGTGCATTTTGGATTACCTTGTCCAGAGTTATAAGATAAAGAGAAAAGTTTATTCCCCAAAAAATGTATACACGACCTTGCTTATTCAAGCTTATTTTGTTAATGTCTTCAGCAACTAAAAACACTGTAAAGCAGTTCACAGTATTTTTATTCAAAGCTTTCAAACGGCGAAGCACCTGTGCATTGTAATCATTATCATTAGTTTAGTAATTCGATTTTGTTATGTTTCATGTACATCCCCCTTCTGAGAGGCCAAGGCCTGTAAGAATAAAACATCTGATTCTGAATCTTCTCTCTCTCTCTCTCTCTCTTCTCTCTCTCTCTCTCTCTCTCTCTCTCTCTCTCTCTCTCGCTCTCCTCTCTCTCTCTCTCTCTCTCTCTCTCTCTCTCTCTCTCTCTCTCTCTCTCTCTCTCTCTCTCTCTCTCTCTCTCTCTCCTACATGCCCTAAACAAAGTGGCGATTTACTAAGCTGGTGTTTTCCAAACACTCATGAGACTTTCAAACAAAATTGAACATCTTTAGAGGCAACGGGCACCAGACCTGATCCTCTTTCACCACAACCGTCAGATGAAAGACTGAAGTCGGTCTGACCTTCCAGACTACTGACCCTCTTTCACCACAACCGTCAGATGAAAGACTGAAGTCGGTTTGACCTTCCACACTATACTCACAACCTTTCATCTCTGTTACGGGAGTGAATGGGAGTAAGCAATGTAACTCTGAATTTAAAAAAAAATGCTGCCTACTATACAACAATGAGAGATTTAATTTTGGAATGGAGACTTCCATATTCAGCCATCTACTACTGATCATTCTGGACTTCTGTGACTTCACAGCCAGTAGTACTGGAATCATTCTGGACTTCTTATCTTGCCAATAACAATCTTAAACTTTTGAATATGGCTATCGTTTTTTGGTTTTTGTTGTTGTTGGTTTTTTGTTAGTTTTTTAAAGCTTCCAAGCCAATTCATTCTACGATTAGTCAACAATACTCTCAACAACATAAAAAAAAAATGAAATGAGAAATGTCATCCATTATTCACCGAGACGAAATGATATATTAAAAGTTTATCTCAAAGTTCTTTGCAGTGAACTATATTTGTACTTTCCTTACATGCTGTTTTCAAACATATCATTTAAACAACAGTCGCCCCACCAGGCCTCGCTGCCACAACAGCAACAGTGAGCTAAAGAAGACAGGGCGACCCTGTCCAAATATTCTCCAAGTAAGGTTTTGATTCTGAGTCTGTAACTACTTTTCTGATATCATTCTGTGGTATTAAAACCATTGGACAAAAAGGTTTTAAAACATGCCACAGATCAAAAAGTTGGATTTACAGGGGAACATGGTAGGCAAATCCCTGCTTCCTAGATCTTTAAGTGGAATTCATTGTGTTGCAGCTCACACTGTACTCCATTCATGTACAACATTGATACCAACAGATCTGTACAGGGTTTTCCTGTACAACATTGATACCAACAGATCTGTACAGGGTTTTCCTGTACAACATTAATACCAACAGATCTGTACAGGGTTTTCCTGTACAACATTGACACCCACAGATCTGTACAGGGTTTTCCTGTACAACATTGATACTAACAGATCTGTACAGGGTTTTCCTGTACAACATTGATACCAACAGATCTGTACAGGGTTTTCCTGTACAGCATGGATACCAATAGATCTGTACAGGGTTTTCCTGTACAACATTGATACCAACAGATCTGTACAGGGTTTTCCTGTGCAACATGGATACCAACAGACCTGTACAGGGTTTTCCTGTACAACATTGATATCAACTGATCTGTACAGGGTTTTCCTGTACAACATTGATACCAACTGACCTGTACAGGGTTTTCCTGTACAACATGGATACCAACTGATCTGTACAGGGTTTTCCTGTACACCATTGATACCAACAGATCTGTACAGGGTTTTCCTGTACAACATTGATGCCAACAGATCTGTACAGGGTTTTCCTGTACAACATTGATACCAACGGATCTGTACAGGGTTTTCCTGTACAACATTGATACCAACTGATCTGTACAGGGTTTTCCTGTGCAACATTGATACCAACTGATCTGTACAGGGTTTTCCTGTACAACATTGATACCAACTGATCTGTACAGGGTTTTCCTGTACACCATTGATACCAACAGATATGTACAGGGTTTTCCTGTACAACATTGATACCAACTGATCTGTACAGGGTTTTCTTTTGGCTCATTGTTATCCTTGCAATGGCTGGGAATTTTCTTTGCGTTATAGCTTCTTTTGTGGTCAGGAGACTTTTGGGAAGACAAATGATGAGGGCTGTTGTCAACTTGCAGTGTGCTAACATGTGCATGGCAGGTCACGTCAGCATTGTTCTGGCAGCACATCACCTGTTTTACGGAACATACTTACAGAACGAAAAAGCGTGGACAGACAGTACAACTTGCAGACTGGCAGGGTTTCGGTCCTGTCTGTCTAGTGCAGTGTCAGTGTTGATCCGGTGGTTCATCAATGTGTATCTTACTGTCGCGTTTTGTTTTCCTACACAATCATGGATGTTGAACAATGACTTCGAATTTATATGTTGTTCATTCGTGTAGATCACTGGAATCTTGTTAGCACTAATTCCCTTTCTTCCTGGTCTGTCTCATTGGAATCTTGTTAGCACTAATTCCCTTTCTTCCTGGTCTGTCTCACTGGAATCTTGTTAGCACTAATTCCCTTTCTTCTTGGTCTGTCTCACTGGAATCTTGCTAGCACTAATTCCCTTTCTTCCTGGTCTGTCTCACTGGAATCTTGTCAGCACTAATTCCCTTTCTTCTGGTCTATCTCACTGGAATCTTGTCAGCACTAATTCCCTTTCTTCCTGGTCTGTCTCACTGGAATCTTGTTAGCACTAATTCCCTTTCTTCTTGGTCTGTCTCACTGGAATCTTGTTAGCACTAATTCCCTTTCTTCTTGGTCTGTCTCACTGGAATCTTGTTAGCACTAATTCCCTTTCTTCCTGGTCTGTCTCACTGGAATCTTGTTAGCACTAATTCCCTTTCTTCTTGGTCTGTCTCACTGGAATCTTGTTAGCACTAATTCCCTTTCTTCTTGGTCTGTCTCACTGGAATCTTGTTAGCACTAATTCCCTTTCTTCCTGGTCTGTCTCACTGGAATCTTGTTAGCACTAATTCCCTTTCTTCCTGGTCTGTCTCACTGGGGACTCCACGGTCAGTCTGGCATGTGTCGTCTGTTTGTATTTGACAGCCTTCAGTCCAAGCAAAGCTTTCCATGGTTCACTGTTGTTGCGACAGTCGTATTTACTCTGTGTCCAATGATCGTAGCTGGTCATGGTGTCATCTACCGAAAAACACCAACACACGGAATAACACTCTGTCCCACACTGCAACCAGTGTATTCTTCTGTGCACGTGATGGGGAAAATGACCGTTACTGATTCTGCCTGCTGGTTTACATTCGGACTGGTTACAGTGCTGAGGCTGCATGGTGTTAGAGGACTGGATGAGAGCTATGATTGTGTGGTTGTATTCGTGTTACCCTTCATGGTGTTAGAGGACTGGATGAGGGCTATGATTGTGTGGTTGTATTCGTGTTACCCTTCATGGTGTTAGAGGACTGGATGGGGGCTATGATTGTGTGGTTGTATTCGTGTTACCCTTCATGGTGTTAGAGGACTGGATGGGGGCTATGATTGTGTGGTTGTATTCGTGTTACCCTTCATGGTGTTAGAGGACTGGATGAGGTCTATGATTCTATGGTTGTATTCATGTTACCGTTCAACTCTGGTCTCAACCCTCTTTTGTACCCGTGGGCAGTAAAGTCCCAGTATGCACGACTAGAATAGGAAGAGAGATACTGAATAACTACACTATTTCGCTCTCATTTATAATTATTGTTGATGGTGACACATGTTTTCGGGCGTACTCTTTTGTTTGCGTGAAAATCCAATATGATCTGAGACTTCAGCATGATCTGTTAAGTGCTTCAGCTATAGACCTCACTGTAGACTTCAACATGATCTGTTAAGTGCTTCAGCTAATGACGAGACTGTTTAACTTACGTGTCATTTTAAAATAATATGCTCGACGTCGTAAATGACTAGTTAAGGCATAGCAGACACTTTTTACCGATGAAAGCATATGTAAGTTGCAAACACCTGTCGACCTAAATTCCACTTCTTTGCATCACATTACAGCATGGTTTTAAGGTACATGTATGGTCTTGTTCCTGTTCAGTATATTTTCTTGTGTGCTAATGTGTTCTTTTGTTTAAGGATTGATATTCGTTTATTGAATGATTGATTGATTGATAGCATGTGTGTGTGTGTGTGTGTGTGTGTGTGTGTGTGTGTGTGTGTGTGTGTGTGTGTGTGTGTGTGTGTGTGTGTGTGTGTGTGTGTGTGTGTGTGTGTGTGTGTGTGTGTGTGTGTGTGTGTGTGTGTGTGTGTGTGTGTGTGTGTGTGTGTGTGTGCATGCGTGCGTGTGTGTGTGTGTTTCGCTGTATGTTTCTGTTGAAACACTGCTATGAAAAAACTTGCTTTCAACAGTGCTGATTAGGTCTGCTAGAAGCAATATTCTTTCAGGTTCTTGTCAAAATCAACTAACAAGACAACACAACATTACGCAACACGAAACAGCCAAGTTGTTGTGCAAGTTTGTGAGTATTAACTTTCTTTCTAGAGAAAATGATCAGGTCCATGTTTAGGATTGGAAGTCAATAAACATGTGGCAAGAATGAAAACAGTTTGTTTTTAAATGTGGACTTGCTCACATGATAGGGAAAGATCAGAGCGATGTATCTAAAAGCAGCGTGTTCACTATTCTGAGGTCTACACGGCTTAATTTTAAATCGATGTAAAACAGTGAGTGTTAACAAAAGATAGTTTTCCGACTAAGGTCAGTTGAACATTCTTTCTGTTGTTTCACTCACATTCTGGCTTTTGATGAGGTCAGTTGAACATTCTTGCAGTTGTGTTTCTTATATTCTGGCTTTTGATGAGGTCAGTTGAACATTCTTTCAGTTGTGTTACTTATATTCTGGCTTTTGATGAGGTCAGTTGAACATTCTTTCAGTTGTGTTACTTATATTTTGGCTTTTGATGAGGTCAGTTAAACATTCTTTCTGTTGTTTTACTTATATTCTGGCTTTGATGAGGTCAGTTGAACATTCCTTCTGTTGTTTCACTCACATTCTGGCTTTTGATGAGATCAGTTGAACATTCTTTCTGTTGTTTCACTCACATTCTGGCTTTTGATGAGGTCAGTTGAACATTCCTTCTGTTGTTTCACTCACATTCTGGCTTTTGATTAGGTCAGTTGAACATTCTTTCTGTTGTTTCACTCACATTCTGGCTTTTGAAAAAGTGACTCAGTTCTGGCATGGCTCCTGCAAATGAAAAAAAAAAACACACACCAAAAAATGGCAAATGCTGGCCAACATGTGCCATGATTAGTTACAATGTTGTCGTATGGCAAATGCTGGTCAATCATTTGCCATGATTAGTTACAATGTTGTCAGTATGGCAAATGCTGGCCAACATTTGCCATGATTAGTTACAATGCTGTCAGTATGGCAAATGCTGGCCAACATTTGCCACGATTAGTTACAATGCTGTCAGTTCTGGGGCAATGCTGACTATTTACAAGGTTGTCTTGGCTCTAAAAGAATTCTTTTGGAGGCGGGAGTGCTGAGCAAAAAGGCAGCCTACCACTTTCAAGGCTGCTATTTTCATGGATATGGATGCTTCCTGATAGTTGAACAAACACTCAACAAGATCAGTAAAAATCACCGAAATACATTATGAAAGTAAATTAGAGTACAGCCCTGTCATGCAGTATCAGACCACAACGGAAATCCGTACCATCATCCTCTTCATTCTCATCCTCATCGATCAACATTACAAAAACACAAATCACATTCTGTAGACCTTCATGCTGTGTGTTCATAGTGACCTCAGTGTTGATGTCCTTTCTACGTCTGTTACCTTGGTGTGATTCTGTCGGAGTCGCTGGTATCATTGATGGAGGCTGTTGCTGGACGGACGTGCTGGCGCCCTCCGGAGGAGAGCCCACACACGCCAGCTTCACGACTGAGCAAGTATTGTCGTCAGTAAGGGGCTTAGTAGGTGGTGTCCTGCACATGTTGAATCAGAACATGCACCGCTAAACGCCACTGAAGTGACTGGGTGGGAGTGCGGTGACTCTTCAGATAGGTTGCCTCTTCATGATGTTGAATCAGAACATGCACGGCTAAACGCCACTGAAGTGACTTGGGTGGGAGTACGGTGACTCTTCAGATAGGTTGCCTCTTCATGATGTTGAATCAGAACATGCACGGCTAAACGCCACTGAAGTGACTCGGGTGGGAGTACGGTGACTCTTCAGATAGGTTGCCTCTTCTTGACTTGACGTAGACTGCTCCCTGTGAATTGCCAGTGCTGGGTCTGCAGTGGGCCGGGTAGGGCTGTGGCTGTGGACGGCAGAGTCTGCAGTGGGCCGGGCAGGGCTGTGGCTGTGGACGGCAGAGTGCTGGGTCTGCAGTGGGCCGGGCAGGGCTGTGGCTGTGGACGGCAGAGTCTGCAGTGGGCCGGGCAGGGCTGTGGCTGTGGACGGCAGAGTCTGCAGTGGGCGGGTAGAGCTGTGGCTGTGGACGGCAGAGTGCTGGGTCTGCAGTGGGCCGGGTAGGGCTGTGGCTGTGGACGGCAGAGTCTGCAGTGGGCCGGGCAGGGCTGTGGCTGTGGACGGCAGAGTCTGCAGTGGGCCGGGCAGGGCTGTGGCTGTGGACGGCAGAGTCTGCAGTGGGCCGGGCAGGGCTGTGGCTGTGGACGGCAGAGTCTGCAGTGGGCCGGGCAGGGCTGTGGATGTGGACGGCAGAGTCTGCAGTGGGCCGGGTAGGGCTGTGGCTGTGGACGGCAGAGTGCTGGGTTTGCAGTGGGCCGGGTAGGGCTGTGGCTGTGGACGGCAGAGTCTGCAGTGGGCCGGGCAGGGCTGTGGCTGTGGACGGCAGAGTCTGCAGTGGGCCGGGTAGGGCTGTGGCTGTGGACGGCAGAGTCTGCAGTGGGCCGGGTAGGCTGTGGCTGTGGACGGCAGAGTGCTGGGTCTGCAGTGGGCCGGGTAGGGCTGTGGCTGTGGACGGCAGAGTCTGCAGTGGGCAGGGCAGGGCTGTGGCTGTGGACGGCAGAGTCGGAATGAGCAGTGTGGGTGCAATGCCAGTGACGTGGCACAGAAGATGGGACAGAAAAAAATCAGTAAAAATCAATTCCAAGCCCTGCGAGATCATACAGCACAGAAGAGTTCCAGTGCTTCACATTATGAATGTGAGTGGAAGCACCTGAAACACCAATACCCCAAGGTGTGTCAGATTTGCCATTGGTGATTCCCTTACACCATTTCCCCAAACTTCCATCACGTCAGAAGACATTTTAAAGGCTACTCAAGACCAGACCCTGTTTAGGATTGACCCAGTGTGCCATTGAAATCCCGCCTCATCCCCATGTCCACTTCAGTTTACTGCAACCCGTCTTCAAAATCGTGCGAGAGTCCCGTCAAAATATTGGGGACTACATGGAACAGTAAGTGGAACTACATCATTATCTGACCTGGTCAAGACCAACACTAGTCGCCAGTTACTGTAGAAAGGGGACCGTGCTGGCCACACACATCATTTTCTGACCCGGTCAAGACAAACACTAGTCGCCAGTTACTGTAGAAAGGGACCTTGCTGGCCACCACCTATTACTGTGGTATCTGGACCATGGCCTTGAGGTTACTGACATCCTACAAGTCATGGAATATTTACCCAAGCTCTTCTCCAAACCCTCAGGAGTATATGTTCGTTGCCTAGGTAACAAAGACCTTACCGAAACCATCTCGAGAGACAATGAAGCTCTACGGAAACAGTGCGCACTGGCAGAGGCTTACCCACAACGCCACGCGGGGAGACGTCACGTATGTGGCTCTACAGAGGCTTACCCACAAGGCCACGCGGGGAGACGTCACGTATGTGGCTCTACAGAGGCTTACCCACAACGCCACGCGGGGAGACGTCATCCATGTGGCTTTACATCAGGTAGAGTCTAAAGTCAACATGAGGCTTACCCACAAAGCCACGCGGGGAGACGTCACGTATGTGGCTCTACAGAGGTTTACCCACAAAGCCACGCGGGGAGACGTCACGTATGTGGCTCTACACCAGGTAGAGTCTAAAGTCAACATGCTGTATTTCAACCTTAATCAGCCTGTATGCAGGGTTAGTTGGGTGTTTTAAATTGAGAACAGATCTGGGTTTGAAACATCTGATTTTGAACGAAGAAAGGATTGAAGGAATGAAGGTAGGGTCTGTGGCGATCTTCTTCTTCTTCTTCTTCTTCTTCTATTTCTTCTTCTTCTTCTTCTTCTTCTTCTTCTTCTTCTTCTTTCTTCTTCTTCTTCTTCTTCTTCTTCTTCTTTGTACACTAAGACAGGAACCCCAGAGGCACTGATGAAGGCTTCTGCATGGAGAATCAACTGCAACATGCTTTTTAGTCTGAACACAGCATCGTAGTTCTGAGCTTGCATGGACGACCTGTTTTCATTGTCAGCCTGGGAGCGGTCATTGCTTTATAAACTCTGCCTTTGACACAGAAAGAGGACAGAGTAGTTTGTTAGTGAACAGAATACAGCTTTTCTTTTTCGCTTAATTTAGAAAGAGAGGGTGTCCAAACACCAAACACCCAAAACACAGGACAAGACACGATGCCTTTCGACCTCTTGGGTCTTCTTCAGTCTTCTTTGCATGGACGACCTGTTTTCATTTTCAGCCTAGGAGCGGTCACTGCTGTATAAACACTACCTTTGACATACAAAGAGGACAGAGTGGTTTGTTAGTGAAGAAGACCCAAGAGGTCGAAATGCATCGCGTCGTGTCCTGTGCTTTGTTTGTCAATATCATTGGCGGTAACTAACACCCTCTCTTTCTAAATTTTGCTTCGTTCTCCGCCATCAGTCACTCCATTTTGAAACTTTTTCGCTTAAGATAAGGAAGGCTTTTGAACAGACTTACGGGTAAAGTCTTTGCATAATACGAACTAGGCTTCAAAGTGTTTTGAGAGAGAGAGAGAGAAGAGAGAGAGAGGAGAGAGAGAGAGAGAGAGAGAGAGAGGGACAGACAGACAGACAGACAGAGACAGAGACAGAGAGACAGACGGACAGAGTGAGACAGAGAGAGCAAATTAACATTCTTTCAACAGCACATATACACTGCTAAGTAAACATACAAATGAATAATCAAGCGAACAGATAAATAAGCATTAATTAGCACAAATGAATGAATAAATAGATAAAGAAAGAAACAAATAAATGAATTATTTGACACACCGCTGATGTCAGAACCTGTCTTCTTTGGAAACAATGTATAATATATGTTACATACACGCTACTTAGCTCTAAGAGCTAAACCCAGACGTTTCAAAACGCGTTGTTTTTGCACTTGTCTTCGGCGTTCCAAGAAACCATTCAACACATACAGGAACGGCGTTATAGATGCACTGGCAAAAATAAAGAAAACTGATACCGAGAACATTAGCTCGCCCTGAACCCATATGCTATGTGACGTCAAAACGGCCCAAAACGTCACAAGGCTCCAACAGCACACATCACCCAATGAAACGACGATAACGGATAATCCTAATGAGACATCATTTGCTTGGCTATCACTGGCCAGAAAAACTAAAGTGTCATCTTGGACCATGACGTAAATGTAAATCTGTCCCACCACAGCCAACACGGTCATCGTGCTGTTCAGAACGACCATCAGGCTGAAGGCATAATGATGTCCTTCTGATTGATCACCTGAAACAGGCAGTGGATGCAGAGACTTGTCTGACTGAACTCATGGTTTGATGACACTGTGGGAATTACAGAGAGACAGACACTAACCAACCACACCATGAGACAGAGGGGTAAAATCGCTTCTTTTTCCATTGATATCCTCCTTTGTTCATCCAGGTGAGAACAACACACCTCTCCAGGACCATTATAACATCTAGAGAGACGGCTACCTCACATGAAAGCAAGAACGTAAAGGCCAGCAACTTGCACCAGATACTGGATCTCCAGGCCGTGTCCTTCCACAGATACAATCCGCTGTACACACGGTCCACCACACACAGTATTGAAAGGTAAACTCCCATCAGGCTTTTAGACCCACACAGGTGACACAGAAATATATCAGTGTTGCTCTTCTTTCTAGCCTCTCCAGTAAACATTACACAAAGGAGACCATTGCCTGCAAGGATGAAAGCTGATAGAAGGTAAACAAGAACCTGCTGCACCTTAGCTCCTAGAAGATGATCGCAGGTGGAAAAAATTGGGAGCGGAGCATCACAGTTCCTCACATTGAAGTGCTCTGGCAAAGTCTGATACAGCAGAGCTTGAAGTTATCAGCATGCAGTTCCTTGAGCTTTTTCAGATTCTTCAACAAGGCTTTAGGAAAGTCTGATATCTCACTGCCACGGTGATCCAATTTGGCAAGAAGAGGATTGTCAAAACCTGTTCCAGTCACGCCTTGCGTGATGCTGCCAGACAGGTTGAGGGCAACGAGTCCTGAGAAAGACTGAAGTTTGTTCAGGTCTAAATTTGGTATCTTGACAAATGCCAAGTCCAGGATTCTGAGATTAGGAAACGTCATTCCGTTTGATCCACTGGTAAACAAAGCAGCCAAAGGATTTTTAGCCAGAACCAAATAATTAAGGTTGCTGACATTGTTGAGGATTTCCAAAGAAAACTTCTTCAACTGGTTTTCACGAATATCTAAAACCTTCACATTAGGGAGTTTTGGAAGGAATAGTTCTTTTAGAAAGCAACTTGTCATGTTCAGGTATATCAGCATTGTATTTACATACAGACTTTCGGCTCTCATTCCGCTATAAGACACGTCTAAATATCGCACGTCTGGAAATGCATCTACAGGGAACACCTGTCTACAGGTAAAAGCCAGACCCTGGCAGGAGCACAGGTCAGGACAAGACATGGAGCAATACCATTCATCGTCATGCTGAGGACACTGGTTTCTGCCGTCACATACATGATCTGGGTGCAGACACACCTGAGACTGACGACAGCGAAAGTACCCAGGGCAGGAGTAAGTTTCACAGTCTGCCTCGTCTTCTTTGTAAGGGCAGTCATACACGCCATTGCACCGCACAAACACAGGGAAATGGAAAGCTATGGAGGGACATTCAAAGTGTGTCAGAGGACTTTGATCTCCTCGTCTCATTGAGTAGTAACTTACTCCCGTGTCATCGTAATCATCATAGAAACCAACCACTGCAGGGAAACTATACTGTTTCCATGATGATGCTGAAGATAAAAACGACTCGGTACTCCGAATATTGTTACATAGGGTGGTGTCCAGAGACTTTTTGCAGGGAGAGTCAATGACACTGCACTTGTAGGACTCGTCAACACACTGCCGATTTTAAAGAAAAGAAATCAATAATATCATATTCCATAATTATGACACATTCTACTGACTGTTAGCAAGAAAAATAGAAAACAAAAGTACAAGAAAAATGCAATGAGAACATACATCACAAGGAATCAGCGTTTTGCTTTAGGATCCAAGCTAATGCCTGGATATTAAGGCATATTAACAAGTCGTCAGGTCGTTTGGTATATAACACACACGCTGTCAGTATTCTACCACTGACGCTCATAGATTCCTCACGTTTGCTACCAAATTCTCCCACAGAGAGAAGATAAGAGAAGCAATTTGTCGTTATTCACGACATCTCAGGACATGCAACAGCAGAGTGCAACGCTCAGTGCAGACACAGGTGGGAGGAGAGTGCGATGCAAATCCACTTCTTCTTCTTCCTCGTTCGCCATCCCGTTAGATGGGCAGCCTGGTGTCCTCGATGAAGGCTGCCGTCCGTCGCAGCTCCTCCAGGGTGCCGTACAGCTTGGCTTCCACTGCTGTCGGTGTTGGCCAGTACTTTCTCCTGGATGCTGCATACGTCGTACAGACTTGAAGGATGTGGTCAGTTGTCATTGGTCCCTCACCACAAGGGCACTCTCCACTCTGTCCAATGCCAAATTTTGTGTGCATGTGGTGGAGCAGGCGATTGTGTCCAGTCCTCAGGCAGAAGAACTTGACCTGTTCCTGTCGTCCCAGCAAATGGTATGTGTCTTCATATACCATAAAAAATCAGGGATGAGATTAAATATGTCACATCTTAATGCTCAAAATGCTAATGATAACAACAACAACGTACAACAACAACAACAACAACAACAACAACAACAACAATAACAATAATAGTAATAACGATAATAATAATAATAATAATAATAATAATAATAATGATAATAATAATAATAATAATAATAATAATAATAATAATAATAATAATAATAATAATAATAATTATTATTATTATTATTATTATTATTATTATTATTATTATTATTATTATTTATTATTATTATTATTATTATTATTATTATTATTTTTATTTATTATCATCATCTTCATCACCATCATCATTATCATCATGTGTAATTGTACGACATAAATCTCAATTTAATTCCATGACCTTTTTCACTATAATTTCACACGCCTTCTATCCGTTCACCTTTACACCATCCACCACAGTTAAAGAAGAAGCGTCTCAGCCCTCACTACAATCAGAAGACACACGTCTGATCATCTCAGCCCTCACTACAACCAGAAGACACACGTCTGATCATCTCAGCCCTCACTACAACCAGAAGACACACGTCTGATCACCTCAGCCCTCACTACAATCAGAAGACATTGATCATCTCAGCCCTCACTACAATCAGAAGACACTGATCATCACAGTCCTCACTACAATCAGAAGACACTGATCATCTCAGTCCTCACTACAATCAGAAGACACTGATCATCTCAGCCCTCACTACAATCAGAAGACACTGATCATCTCAGTCCTCACTACAATCAGAAGACACACGTCTGATCATCTCAACCCTCACTACAATCAGAAGACACACGTCTGATCATCTCAGCCCTCACTACAATCAGAAGACACACGTCTGATCATCTCAGCCCTCACTACAATCAGAAGACACACGTCTGATCATCTCAGCCCTCACTACAATCAGAAGACACTGATCATCTCATCCCTCACTACAACCAGAAGACACACGTCTGATCATCTCAGCCCTCACTACAATCAGAAGCACACGTCTGATCAACTCAGCCCTCACTACAACCAGAAGACACTGATCATCTCAGCCCTCACTACAATCAGAAGACATTGATCATCTCAGCCCTCACTACAATCAGAAGACACTGATCATCTCAGTCCTCACTACAATCAGAAGACACTGATCATCTCAGTCCTCACTACAATCAGAAGACATTGATCATCTCAGCCCTCACTACAACCAGAAGACATACGTCTGATCATCTCAGCCCTCACTACAATCAGAAGACACACGTCTGATCATCTCAGCCCTCACTACAATCAGAAGACATTGATCATCTCAGCCCTCACTACAATCAGAAGACACTGATCATCTCAGTCCTCACTACAATCAGAAGACACTGATCATCTCAGTCCTCACTACAATCAGAAGACATTGATCATCTCAGCCCTCACTACAACCAGAAGACACACGTCTGATCATCTCAGCCCTCACTACAACCAGAAGACACTGATCATCTCAGCCTCACTACAATCAGAAGACACACGTCTGATCATCTCAGCCTCACTACAATCAGAAGACACACGTTGATCAACTCCAATGATAAAAGTAGTCGGAAGGAAATAGAAAAAAATGTCTTCTCCTTGTTTGCTATTGGAGCTTTTACACAGCACCGTTTTATATCAGCCATTTAGGAACAAGAGAGGCAGTGTGCCTGCACACATGGGATGACTGAATGAACGATAGATGATGTCTGTGAGGCAGTGTGCCTGCACACATGTGATGACAGAATGAACGATAGATGATGTCTGTGAGGCAGTGTGCCTGCACATGTGATGACAGAATGAACGATAGATGATGTCTGCGCGCTAACTTCAGGAGACGAATTATCAAGTTCTCACCTGAGTGTTGACCACTATTTCTTCATCGCCGTAAAGCGCTATTGCCTCTCCCCTCTCCATCAACCACCTCGTGTCATTTCACAAGCACCGTCAGTCCTCTACTCCCCCTCCCCTCTCCATCAACCACTGGTGTCATTTCACAAGCACTGCCAGTCCTCTCCTCCCTCTCCTCCTTCCGCCCCTATTCTTCCTCTTCCCTCAACCCCAACACTTTGAAACATCCTGACCTTGATTACTAATGCTATCTCTACCAGTCATGTAATGACAACATGCTGACCTTGATTACTAATGCTGTCTCTACCAGTCATGTAATGACAACATGCTGACCTTGATTACTAATGCTGTCTCTACCAGTCATGTAATGACAACATGCTGACCTTGATTACTAATGCTGTCTCTACCAGTCATATAATGACAACATGCTGACCTTGATTACTAATGCTGTCTCTACCAGTCATGTAATGACAACATGCTGACCTTGATTACTAATGCTATCTCTACCAGTCATGTAATGACAACATGCTGACCTTGATTACTAATGCTGTCTCTACCAGTCATGTAATGACAACATCCTGACCTTGATTACTAATGCTGTCTCTACCAGTCATGTAATGACAACATGCTGACCTTGATTACTAATGCTGTCTCTACCAGTCATGTAATGACAACATCCTGACCTTGATTACTAATGCTGTCTCTACCAGTCATGTAATGACAACATGCAGACCTTGATTACTAATGCTGTCTCTACCAGTCATGTAATGACAACATGCTGACCTTGATTACTAATGCTGTCTCTACCAGTCATGTAATGACAACATGCAGACCTTGATTACTAATGCTGTCTCTACCAGTCATGTAATGACAACATGCTGACCTTGATTACTAATGCTGTCTCTACCAGTCATGTAATGACAACATGCTGACCTTGATTACTAATGCTGTCTCTACCAGTCATGTAATGACAACATGCTGACCTTGATTACTAATGCTGTCTCTACCAGTCATGTAATGACAACATGCTGACCTTGATTACTAATGCTGTCTCTACCAGTCATGTAATGACAACATGCTGACCTTGATTACTAATGCTGTCTCTACCAGTCATGTAATGACAACATGCTGACCTTGATTACTAATGCTGTCTCTACCAGTCATGTAATGACAACATGCTGACCTTGATTACTAATGCTGTCTCTACCAGTCATGTAATGACAACATGCTGACCTTGATTACTAATGCTGTCTCTACCAGTCATGTAATGACAACATGCTGACCTTGATTACTAATGCTGTCTCTACCAGTCATGTAATGACAACATGCTGACCTTGATTACTAATGCTGTCTCTACCAGTCATGTAATGACAACATGCAGACCTCTCCTCTCAACCCCAACACTTTGAAACATGCTGACCTTGATTACTAATGCTGTCTCTACCAGTCATGTAATGACAACATGTAGACCTCTCCAGGTAAGAAGTTAACATCCTAGAGATGAATAGAATTGTCAAACAGATTGGTCTCCGTTTCTAGGTAATGAAAAACCCCTACATCATGGTGATCTTTAACCTAGTTGTTTACAATGCCATGTTGTGGTTTAGTCGGATTTGAAGTTGTCTGCACTGCATCAGGATCCACCAACTCAGCGTAGCTTCTTGGATCAATTGTCTGGAATGCACAATTAACCACACCATTCTGAAAAACTGCTTTGCCCTTTTTCTTGGCCTCAGCAATTACACTAGCTTGTCAGTGGGCAAGGTCATTGCTATAATTACTCATTTGTCCTTCATTTAGTCACGAAAGTCCTTGTATGTCTGCACTGTGATTATGTCCTCCCAATCATTTCATTTCATAAGTATAATTACGGCCCACCATCACTGCTCTGCACTACATGATCGGACCAAGCAATGACATCTACTATCCATGTCTTGTCCCTGTCTACGCGGTTCAGGACGTCTGTCAGAGCTCTGGCACAGGAGTCAAAGGTCTCCTTGCCCTCTGCCGCTGACACGCCATTTAGAAATTATCCTCTGGAGAACCCTTCAGTCTGTCAGCCTCCACCTCAGTCATGGCATTTCTTTCACCGTGTCTCTGATTGTATTTGTGGTCTGTACATGTTTGTTGTTTTCTTTCTGTACATGTTTGTTGTTTTCTTTCTGTACATGTTTGTTGTTTTCTTTCTGTACATGTTTGTTGTTTTCTTTCTGTACATGTTTGTTGTTTTCTTTCTCTACATGTTTGTTGTTTTCTTTCTCTACATGTTTGTTGTTTTCCTTCTCTACATGTTTGTTGTTTTCTTTCTCTACATGTTTGTTGTTTTCTTTCTCTACATGTTTGTTGTTTTCTTTCTCTACATGTTTGTTGTTTTCTTCTCTACATGTTTGTTGTTTTCTTTCTCTACATGTTTGTTGTTTTCTTTCTCTGATAGAGTTTGTTGCACTGAGTCTTTTGTGTTCTATGCTAGATGCTAATGCTTTGAACCTGTTTCCTGTCACTGAAAGACGTCTAGGGTCTGCTGAGTAATGCTTGCTGTCAGGTGAGAATCACCACAGACATGTAGACGGGTACAATCGGAACTTCGGTTGTCAGTGGTTGCCCATGCACTGTCTTGTCTGTCGTGATCAGGTTCTGGATATAGCTCAACGTCCCTGTCACACACCGCATTTGCAACACTCAATCCCACATGTGGCATGTTTACTACACTCAATCCCACATGTGGCATGTTTACTACACTCAATCCCACATGTGGCATGTTTACTACACTCAATCCCACACGTGGTATGTCAACACTCAATCCCACATGGGCATGTTTATTACACTCAATCCCACGTGTGGCATGTTTACTACACTCAATCCCACATGTGGCATGTTTACTACACACAATCCCACATGTGGCATGTTTACTACACCCAATCCCACATGTGGCATGTTTACTACACTCAATCCCACATGTGGCATGTTAACTACACTCAATCTCATATGTGGCATGTTTACTACACTCAATCCCACATGTGACATGTTTACTACACTCAATCCCACATGTGGCATGTTTATTACACTCAATCCCACGTGTGGCATGTTTACTACACTCAATCCCACATGTGGCATGTTTATTACACTCAATCCCACGTGTGGCATGTTTACTACACTCAATTCCACATGTGGCATGTTTACTCCGTACGCGCGCGTCTACTCCAGTCATCCAAAGGAGATACTGGGGAAACAAAACAAAGGAGATACTGGGGAAGCAAAGGCGATACCGGGGAAACAAAGGAGATACTGGGGAAACAAACATTCACTTCCTTGAGTTCCCTTACCAAATGTTGTGAAGAAAGTAAAACAAAATATTTTGCAATTTTACAAATTC
>JAFLJL010014849.1:50787-53287 GCA_018398815.1 Conus ventricosus | reverse complement strand
TAATTTACTAAACTTTTTAGATTTCAGTTTTTGTTTAATCCTTTGTTTTTCCTGGTCATTTTCAATAACATCATTTTCGCGCAAACATTCTTCAAATGAGTCTTTGTCTTTCATGTGAAATAAAACTACAGTCTTTAACTGTTCTAAAGTCTTTTAAAACTGAGTTATATTTCTGGCATAAAATCCACACACTTATCCCAGCATGCCTTCCGCTGAAAGCTAGTTTCGACAAAGTGTTTCTCTTTTTAACTATGTCTTTTTCTGCCGAACAGTCATCTATAATAAATAGTGTCTGCGTTCCTTCAAACAGTCTATAAAACTGTTCTAAACACTCACTCAGTTTATTGCTAGGATTAACTAAATATATGTCATCATCTGTCCATATAAACCTTCTATTATGATATGCTTTGTTCCATTTAAGTGTTGGACAGAAAACCACAATATGATTAAAATTATAGCGATAAACTGTTTGTAATAGGTCTAGGACAAATATTGTTTTTCCACAACCAGTCTGCCCACAAATCAATGAGCAATGAGAGATTTTTGTCATAAAGTTTAACTGCTCCATAGTTATATAACAGAACTTAATCTAATCCGTTATTGTTTTTATCATGCCCTCTGTTAAAACTGTTCAGTATAATAAAATCCTATAAGGCCTAAGTGTGTAAGATTAATCCAATTCAGTGCTGTAAGATTGTTTCTATTTAGACTAATATTGATTTTGTTGCTTGTTGTTATGACCTTAATATCCTCGCCATTGTGAAGAATGACAACAGTAACTTTAAGACTGTCAACGTCTAAGTTTTGCCAGCTAATTAGAATTCCTTTAAAAGGACGTCACTAACGCCCACAACCCCATCCTTCTCCTTATCTTTTAAGACAGAAATTTCAAATATTATTGTGAACGTGTCCCCTAATTTCATTTGCGGAAATAACTGTAATTTTGTAGAAGCATCTTTTAAAACCGCTTCTCTTCTGTGGAGGATGTACTGTTTTTTCCCATACGGCTTTATTTCAATCTCTTTCCGACTATTGTCATCTGGCATAAGACTTACATGTAAAGGGCCAGATTTTGAATGCTTTTCTGAAACTTTTTGACGGCTAAAATATGTAAATGGGCTTATGAATTCAAATTTTATGCCCCCATTCTAATATGGTTTCTAAGTGCCATTTGAGGTCAGGTTTTCGAACTATTTATATTCATACTGACCAACTTTTATTTGCTTCTAGATTGCGCAGCTGTTCTAGTTTAGGAAACTTTTTGTTGTCGCCAACCTCTTTGCGTTTATAATCACCATCTTTAGTGTACTCAAAACCATACAAAGCGCCTATCTCACCATTCTGTTCAAAGTCCGCAACGTCTGCAAGGTCTTTTAATTCTAAAGTTATACACCTTACAGGCGCTAATGTAACTCCTGGTTCTTCTGGCCCACGCGACATTATTTTTTAGTAACGCAATTTTTTATTTCCAAAACAATGTGCAGGTTATCACATTTCACAACTTTCCCCCGCTTTGTCTTTGATTTTATATTAAATGATCCGACCCTCCCACAAACTAATCTTTTAAACTGTAAAAATTTGGGAATGTATAATTTCATAATCGCAATATGCAGCTTTCCCTGACGGAAGAGCTCTTAAAACAGTTGAGGGCCTTCCATCATATAAGTTTTCATCAGTGCTCAGCTCATCCAAATGAACATAGAGTAATGAATGTAATGCAAGATCGAGCGGATTTTCTCCTCATAAGTAGTTTTGTCTGGCTCAGCAATAAAACTATGAGTGGTAAATTGCTAGTTGTAAAGCCTAACATTTAGCTAGCTCTCTATCAAAAAAGTAAGATGTTTCTTCTTCTTCAAGCTTAAATGTTAACATTGTTTTTTAGATTTGCATTGTTAAGTTTGAGAGTAATGTCAAAGTTACTCATTGCTTCTTTTAGTGAGCAAAACCCGTAATAACCATCAGTATTGGGTTTAAATGGCTCATTTGGTTCCTGATTTGTTAACTTTTAGAACCTTATATTCTTCTTGCTTTGCTTATATTAAACCATACGACTTTGTAGAATATTTCATGGGGCGCAACCATTTTGGCCCGCATTCGTTATCAATAGCATGTTCTAAAAACGAAGGACGGTCTTGGTGTTATTGTTACAAACATTTTTAAAACAAATTAAAAATGAGTGCATTCAAATAACTGATGCAAAATATTCTGTGGCCGCACTACAATCTTAAAAATATAGCAACTGATACTCTTGACATTGCTGTGACCCCGACTGCCTCTTTTCATAAAAAGGTGAGTACTCCATTAAGCAGCTATCTTAACCCCCTATTGAAAACGACCACATCAAAAAGCGTGGTTTAGCCATCCGATGCAGTTTATCAGAACCAGTTAAACTTTGCTGTGTTTTGCGCATCAACTGGGTGTGGAGTGTCGTATGCTGATCATTTAAATCACCATGACCCTTGTTAGTCAGTGTACAGATTTCATTTTTATTACACCCCCT
>JAFLJL010014849.1:44568-49787 GCA_018398815.1 Conus ventricosus | reverse complement strand
CCAAAAGGCCATCGGTTTTAAGTTTCCACATGAGTCTAGCATTGACCATTTTCTCCATCAATTTACAGACACAGCTGGTCAAAGCTATGGGACGGTAGTTTGATGGGTTAGAAAGATCTTTTCCAGGTTTGGGAATGGGAATAATGAGGGCTTTTCGCCAAGAAGGTGGAAAGAAACCAGTAGTCCACACAGGGTTGTAGACATGCAGAAGGATGTTCAGACCTTTTTGCGGAAGTGTTTCAAAGTTTATAATGGATTTCATCTATACCCGGAGGAGGTATCCATGCTGGATAGTAAGGGCGGATTATTTCAGTTCGTTTTAAGTGAAAGGGAAGATTCAGTCTTCCACATGGTAGTCTGACGAATGTTGCATGGTTGATTTTTCATTTAAGGGCTTTATTCTTGACATATCATGGCTGGTTTGTTAGAAGACGAGGAATTCTTTTCAATGGTTGAAGCAAGCTGTTTAGCACTGCGTTTTCTATTGGTATTAAAGAGTCAGAAAAATTGAGATGATTCTCATGGGACAGGTGCTTCTTCCCTTTGATTTTCGTGTTGTTTTTCCACACTTTGTTCTTCGATGTTTTGGATGAGACTTGAGCAAAACTGTTCTCCATGATAAAGAGTTTACTGGTCTTATGAATGTGTTTGGATTTGGCCCTCAGTCTCGGATGCGACTCGGTACCGTTGGGCATCGAAGGTCTGCAAGAGGACCCGATGTTGAGCTCTTTTTTCGGGTTTTGTTAATTCCTTGCAGTCAGAGTTTGAACCAAGAAATTTGGCATTAGGGCTTCCTTGGAAGAGGTCGTGGAGGTTTGACTTTGCGCAATTCTGTATTGAAATTAGATCAGAATTCCTGCCGGATCTTCATTTGCAGGATCTTGTCCTCTTCCAGATCTTAAGAACTTAGTGGCAAAGACGGGGTCCCAATCTGCTTTGTGAAATTGAGCGCGTTTGGTAAAGACTCACTCTTGCGTTCGTATACCGAAGCAACACAGGAGGGAAAATGGTCACTTAACATGCACGATCCTCATCAACCTCCAAACAATATCCATAAAAACAAAGAATTCGGTTCACAGACAGAAAGTTCCAGGACAAGATGTGGTGCATTTGTGGAGTGAAAGTTAAGTTGGTGATTTCCCTTTCACGGACACACAGATTCATGCTCCGAAAAACACGTCTCTAAGAGCAGAACCCTTGGTGTTGATTTCTCACTTCCCCCATAGAGGAGAGTGGCCATTAGATCCCCCAACAGCAGTAAGGGTCTGGGAAGCTGCTCCAAGAGTGAAATGAGGTCCCGTTTAGTGACGCAGATATTTGGAGGTCAGATACATGATACAGCAGAGTAACTGTTTTGTGGAGAGGAACCCGAAGCTGCCACTGCCTGAAGTGGAGTATGAGGCAACTGGGCGTAAAGAACAGAGTTGTGAATGAACAAAGCTACTCCGCCAGAAACGCCTTGATTCAACAGATTGTGCAGGTAGGTTCAGAGAAACTGTAGCCAGTAAAGTGAAAAAGTTTTGTCAGGTCTGAGAAGTGTTTCTTTGCAGTGAAAAACTAGCATGGGCTAGCCTCACGGCCAACTGCTGCAATTCTTGAAAAATAGGAAGACACAGTCCCTGATGTTCCATTGACAAGACTGTTTTCCATTGTGGATGAGGATGTTTAATCAGCCATTGTATTCGTCCTCTTCTCTTCGTATTCAGAGCACCAAACTGTTATTTTTGCAGTTTCTGCTTCTGCTTTTTCAGTCTGTCTGCGGAATTTGAAGTTTCTTTTCCCATGGACGGGGAAGAACCCAATGGTTTGGATGGCGTTGATGGAGGGCTTTCCCCTGCACTCCTACAAAACGCCATTTTGCCTGAGGCCACTGTCGGGGCTCCTCACTCTGGGAGGTCAGTTCTTGGTTTTGGGGGCCGTCTCAGGGCGACCCCCTTGCTGGGCAGTCCGCAATCAGCTGAGGTCAGTGGATGCACGGAAGTGCATCCTTTGGTGGTTTATGGCCCCCACCAACGGCCTTTTTTACTTGCGATGTTCTTGGAAGTCGGAAAGAATTTCAGAAGAGATAGTTCAAGTACCGTGGGTCTGTCTGAATGCCTACTTCTACCTGAGGTACTTTAAACGATTTTTGGACCACTGTCGAGAAAAGGAGCGGGGTTCCCGTCTGCTCCTGCACCAGCTTTTTGTTTCGAAGAACGAAACCTTTTTTTCTGTCTTAACTCGCTGGATTTCGCTTTCGATTCGCCAGACAGGGCAGTCTCTTGAAAAAGAAGGGTGGTCACCATCGCAGTTCAGCATTTTCGCAGATTCGCATCCACCATCATGAACTGCTTTGCTGCAGGTGGCACACACTCCTCTCCCGGGCATCTCTCTTTGACATGTCCAAAGCGTTTGACATTTGAAGCACCTCAGTGGGGATGGCACATACAGGGCTACTTTCGCTCTCAGGTACCCCACCTTTATGGACTCTGGAAGAGTCGGTTTAGCAAAGGTGAGGAACAAAGTGTTGGTAGGTTTCCTCTCCGCACCTTTCCGAAAAGTCGCCCTCCTGACCCTCGACCACTCCCTGATCAGCCAACTCAGCCTTTATCTCTCCTCAGATATCCCGAACAGCTCTCGGCAATGGGATGACACCTTTCGAGGAGTTGAGACTTTTGTGAGGGGACACCCAGATGGGGTAATTTAACAAGGCTTTCGGATCTCAATAAGTTGTCCAAGTGGACTTTTCGGTCGACCTGCACAGCAAGGAACCATCCCTCAACCTCTTGACTGATTTTGGCTCTGCGCCTGAAAGACCTTTCAGTCCTTTGCAACAGCAAAAGGACTCAACTTAGTAATGGGTCGCTCGCTATCCCGCCGACTGGATAATCAGCCAAGAGGGCCATGCACCTATCCTATTCCGGACTTCAGTGTCGGAATCAGAGTCCGTATCCCTGGAAGGGTTTGGAACCCAGTTTTTCTTCTTTTTCCTGTTTTTATGTTTATTGAGGCCATGCAGGTTTTAAATACCGGCAGAGATAAACAGTCACCCCAGGAGAGCTGCCGTGCTGGGGAAGGGACAATGGATGGCCATAGTATGGCGATCGTGAGCCTGGTACCGTCCCGCATGAAAACCAGACATGTGCACCTTAGCGACTGAATTGGGATCAGCTACTCAGCTCCTTCGCCAGGTAACTGTAGCTTGGGCTTCCTCGCTGCTTACGGCAGCGACTCGAGTATCAGAGAGAATGAGAGCGTGGAAACGAAGGTTTGATGGTAGATGAAGAAAGAAAAGATCCGTTAAGAAAGGCAGAAGATAGAATAGGAAAAGGTGGGTTACTATTTGTCTGGACCCTCACTCCTAACCTTCTGACATGGGAGACCCTACCAGGGGCATCACTTCCTACCACGTAATGCTTGGCCAGTCAGCAACTTGGCTATACAGGCCTAAGAAGCGGTCACAACAACTAGCCATCTAGTCGAGTATTGATGCCCCCGTCAGCAAAGCCTAAACGATCACTGGACCACGTAAGGCCTCCGACCACGGCAAGGTTGCAACCCTGGAGGGCTCATTTCATTAAAAAAAATCTCTTTACTATATATTCACATAAAGTTTACCCATTCTAACACAGGGCATTCGTGGTCTTTAATTTACATTCACTCAAGACACCCCCCCCCCCCTCCCTGTGACAAAACAAACAAACTAAACTACGAGGCATGCACCCTCGGCAAGACCTTACTGTCTGCACTGTGAACACAATCAGTTCTCTTCTAGTTCAGCTATGTACAGGTGATGAACCAATAACGCTGTGCCCTCAGCGCATACAGGTCATGTATACTGCATGGTTTCCATGATCAGGTAAGCCCAAGCAGAGACTTTCGAATCCTTCCCTTTTGATAGCTTGCACAAGCGATCCATGTTTTCTGTCAACTCACTCTCATAACAAAGAAACTGACATGAACCCCCCTGGAACTCGAGCAGAGTTACTGACAATGTGTCATGAAAGACTATTTGAAACCACGGTCACCAGCAACAATTGTACAGGAGAGCCGTCATGTTCAACCTTTACTTGACTAGATAAACAACATTGTTAAATGGCATCCTAAAGTAGAAGAAATATTACCTGTACAACACTGATAAGAGAAATAGACAAATTACAATCACAGAAGGGCTGAGTAACAGTAACACTGGAGGAAACCCAGCCAGCAGACCAGCAGAAGACGTACCGCTGCCAGCAAACAGCGGAGCCATCACAAACACATTTAACACTCCTGTGAAGCCAGCAGACTAGCAGAAGACGTACCGCTGCCAGGGAACAGCGGAGCCATCACAACAATGAAACACTCATGTGAAGCCAGCAACCAGCAGAAGACGTACCGCTGCCAGGAAACAGCGGAGCCATCACAACACATGAAACACTCCTGTGAAGCCAGCAGACCAGCAGAAGACGTACCGCTGCCAGGGAACAGCGGAGCCATCACAACACATGTAACACTCCTGTGAAGCCAGCAGACAGCAGAAGATGTACCGCTGCCAGGAAACAGCGGAGCCATCACAACACATGTAACACTCTGTGAAGCCAGCAGACCAGCAGAAGACGTACCGCTGCCAGGGAACAGCGGAGCCATCACAACACATGTAACACTCCTGTGAAGCCAGCCGTCAGTATCATGATCCTCTTCTTGGTGGACTGAGGAAAGGCCTCACCAACAAGGATGTCCAATACACATCCAACTACCACAGGGACACACACACACACACACACCACACACACACACACACACACACACACACACACACACACACACACACACACACACACACACACACACCACACACACACACACACACACACACACACACACACACACACACTGACGAATGCACACTCATATCTTTGGACATCCAAGATGATACACTTGCATCGCTTCATTGGTACACAATTACCCGTGCACGTTTATTTTTTTTTTAATTTTATTTTTTATAGTAAAAATAGGGGATCCTGGAATAATCAAAGTCTGTTTTCTTTGCTGAAGTGCGTTAAGTTTTTAGCGTCTGCTATTGGACAGGCTTTAGTATGAGTCTACCCCATTCTCTCGGGTTTACTGGAGTATGAGATTATATGAAGATGATTGGTAGTAACAAATGTCACTTAATTATTTAGGTAGTAGCCTGCACGTCACCTAAGGAATGCACCAATAATTTAAATTTTGTCTACATTGGGATTAAGGATTTTATT
>JAFLJL010014849.1:22068-42068 GCA_018398815.1 Conus ventricosus | reverse complement strand
ATGTACGGGATTTTCATTACCTAGAAACGGGGACCAATCTGTTTGACAATTCTATTCATCTCTAGGATGTTAACTTCTTACCTAGAGAGGTTTGCATGTTGTCATTACATGACTGGTAGAGACAGCATTAGTAATCAAGGTCAGGATGTTTCAAAGTGTTTTCGGTTGAGAGGAGAGGAAGAATAGGGCGGAAGGAGGAGAGGGGGGTAGAGGACTGACAGTGCTTGTGAAATGACACGAGGTGGTTGATGGAGAGGGGAGGGGCAATAGCGCTTTATGGCGATGAAGAAATAGTGGTCAACACTCAGGTGAGAACTTGCCAAGTCGTCTCCTGAAGTTAGCGCGCAGACATCATCTATCGTTCATTGTGTCATCACATGTGTGCAGGCACACTGCCTCACAGACATCATCTATCGTTCATTCTGTCATCACATGTGCAGGCACACTGCCTCACAGACATCATCTATCGTTCATGTGTCATCACATGTGTGCAGGCACACTGCCTCACAGACATCATCTATCGTTCATTGTGTCATCACATGTGTGCAGGCACACTGCCTCACAGACATCATCTATCGTTCATTCTGTCATCACATGTGTGCGGAACACTGCCCCACAGACATCATCTATCGTTCATTCTGTCATCAGAGAACGGAGAAATGCCGCTTCTAACTCAACCGTCTCAACCAGTTTCGACCGGTTGACCCTAGAAGCGGCATTTCTCCGTTCTCTGACAAGTAAGACTTCAATAACCAAAAAATAACGATTATCTACAAACATACATACTGTGTAGGATTATCCGTTTTTAATACTAATTTACTAAACTTTTCAGATTTTAGTTTTTGCTTAATCCTATGTTTTTCTTGATCGTTTTCAATAACATCATTTTCACGCAAACATTCATCAAATGAGTCTCTGTCTTTCATGTGAAATAACACTACAGTCTTTAACTGTTCTCTAAAGTCTTTTAAAACCGAGTTATATTTCTGACATAAAATCCACACACTTATCCCAGCATGTCTTCTGCTGAAAGCTAGTTTTGATAGAGTGTTTCTCTTTTTGACTATGTCTCTTTCTGCTGAACAGTCATCTATAATAAATAGTGTCTGCGTTCCTTAAAAAATTTATAAAAGTATTCTAAACACTCACTTAGCTTATTGGTGGGGTCAATCAAATATATTTTGTCATCCATCCATATAAACCTTCTATCGTGATATGCTTTGTTAAATTCAAGTGTTGGACAGAAAATTACAATATAATTAAAATTATAGCGATAAACTGTAATAGGTTGAGGACAAATATTGTTTTCCCACAACCAGTTTGTCCACAAATTAATGAACAATGAGGGGTTTTTGTCATAAAGTTTAACTGCTCCATAGTTTTATAACAGAATGTAATCTAATCCAGTTATTATTTTTATCATGCTCTCCGTCAAAACCTGTTCAGTATAATAAAATCCTATGAGGCCTAAATGTGTAAGATTAATCCAATTCAGTTCTGTAAGATTGTTTCTATTTAGACTAATATTGATTTTGTTGCTTGTTGTTATGACCTTAATATCCTCGCCATTGTGAAGAATGACGACGGTAACTTTAAGTTTTTCAACGTCTAAGTTTTGCCAGCTAATTAGAATTCCTTTTAGAAGGACGTCACTAACGCCCACAACCCCATCCCTCCCCACATCTTTTAAGACAGAAATTTCAAATATCATTGTGAACGCATCTCCTAATTTCATTTGCGGAATGAACTGTAATTTTGTAGAAGCATCCTTTAAAACCGTTTCTCTTCTGTGGAGGATGTACTGTTTATTCCCATACGGCTTTATTTCAATCTCTTTCCGACTATTGTCGTCTGGCATAAGACTTACATGTAAAGGGCCAGAGTTGAATGCTTTTCTGAAACTTTTTGACGGCTAAAAAATGTAAATGGGCTTATGAATTCAAATTTTATGTCCCATTCTAAATATGGTTCCAAGTGCCATTTGAGGTCAGGTTTTCGAACTATTTTATATTCATACTGGCCAACATTATTTGCTTCTAGATTGCGCAGCTGTTCTAGTTTAGGAAACTTTTTGCTGTCGCCAACCTCTTTGCGTTTATAATCACCATCTTTAGTGTACTCAAAACCATACAAATCGCCTATCTCACCGTTCTGTTCAAAGTCCGCAACGTCTGCAAGGTCTTTTAATTCTAAGGTTATACACCTTACAGGTGCTAATGTAACTCCCGGTTCTTCTGGTCCACGCGACATGTTTTAGAACAGCTAATTATTTTACTTCCAAAACAATGTGCAGGTTATCACATTTCACGACTTTCCCTGTTTTGTCTGCAATTTTTATATTAAATGATCCGACCCTCCCACAAACTAATCTTTTAAACTGTAAATTAGGGAATTGTATAATTTCATAATCGCAATATGCAGCTTTCCCTGATGGAAGAGCTCTTAAAACAGTTGAGGGCGTTCCATCATGTAAGTTTTCATCAGTGCTCAGCTCATCCAAATGAACATAGAGTAATGAATGTAATGCTTCTTTTAGTGAGCAAAACCCGTAATAACCATCAGGTATTGTTAACTGGCTAACTTTGGTCCCTGTTTGTCAATTTTTTTAATCTTATTATTCTTCTTTGATTCACTTATATTAAACCATACGACTTTGTAAAATATTTCATGGAGTGCGACCATTCTGCTTCCGCAATTGTTATCAATAGCATGTTCTAAAAACGAAGGACGGTCTTGAGTTGTTATTGTTACAAACATTTTTTAAACGAAATAAAAATGAGTGCATTTAAATATACTGATGCAAAATATTCTGTTGGGCCGCACTACAATCTTAAAAATATAACAACTGACGCCCTCGACATTTCTGTGACTCAGTCTGACGCTTTTCAAGTAAAGGTGAGTACTCCATTAAGCAGATATCTTAACCCCCCTATTAAAAAAGACTACATCCCAAAAGTGTGGTTCAGTCATCCGATGCAGTTTTATCAGAACCAGTTAAACTTTGCTGTGTTTTGTGCATCAACTGGGTGTGGAGTGTCGTATGCTGATCATTTAAATCATCCTGATCCTTTGGTGAGGTCAGTGTATATATTTCATTTTTATTACACTTTCAGACGTATTTTGACTGAACTGCAATCGCCATTACCAAATGACAAACCGTTTAATCCTTTCAGCAACAGAATAGACATGAAGGCTTTTGAAAGGATCTGTAACGAATTTAATATTAATGTTAAGGAAGACTTTAGACAAAAGTTGGACCTTAATCATGGCTTAGGCACCCCTGATTTTTGGGGCGTGCACAGAAAGTATAACTATGACTGGAATCCTCCTTACACATCTTTCTCTTCAGGCACAGGCGTTCACCTAGGGTCCATAGTGCAAGAGCATAAAACAGCATGGACAACATTTATCTTAGACACTTCTAAGGGCCTAACTAGAGCGGGAATAGAACGAATAAACGACTCTATTCGTACTTACGTTTGGTGTTTGCTAGGTTCGCAAGCACAGTCAAGGTCGAGCATAACTAATCCTTCTACTGGCTTTGATGCACAAAAACAATACTTAGCAAATTTAGAGGACGCCATTAATTCTACAGTTGATTTACCTTCGAGTATAAAAAGGTACCAAAATGTTTTACAATACGCAAGATCAAAAGTAGACTTTGCTGTTGGCACTGGTTTATACATGCTGCCTTCTGACCTCAGACTTCAGGTAGGAACAATAATAAACTACAACAATGAAATCCTTGTGGCAGGCAATGAACAGAAGGTTGGAAAAAACGACATAAATTCTGAGCCAGTAATATTACAAACAATAAAAAAACACGATGACCCCCAAGATTAAGTCATCCAATCCCTGAGGTCCAAAGTCCAAAGACCGTTTGAAGTCAAAAATAATGACCATGAATATGAAAAGACAGCACTTGTTGTTGGATTAACTGGCCTAGGATTACTCGGTCTTTATCTTACTAAATATTAACCCAACTATTAAGAGAACTAATGTCCATAAGTGCTCGGCCATAAAGCCAACTACTTTGCTTGCAGTAGACAAAAGCCAGCTAACGATACTCCCTAATATACCAGGCAAAGAGTCTATAGCTTTACCAGCTAATTTTTTTAATAAACTCGCAAGATGATCAAGCTGTTTTTTACCCATGATTTATCATGCGGCGATGGAGGCGATGGCGGTGGAGGCACTGAACTTTGACCACCGCCGCCCGTAATAGCCATCACCAGTGTACTTATTGCAAATCCTAAGGCTGTTATAACGCTCGCTAATGTGACTCCTTGCTCTCTAAACAGTGTTTTTACTCTTTCTGCTAGCGTTGTGTCTTCATATAAAATTCTTTGGATAGTTTCTCTTATTCTGATCACTTGAGTTCGTAATTGGTCTCGGTTAGTAGACGCCGCTTTTAGTCTTGCCGATCTTTCTTTTTCAAGATCTTTTAGTCTTTGGGTTATTCTTTCTTTAACACCAGGCCCTAAGTTGGCGTCATCAGCCTCAACGAGTTTTTCTTTTTCTCTTTTTATCTCCTTATCTATTTCACCCAGTCTTGCTAAATTGTCTGTTAATTCGCCTCTAATTTTTCTTACAGCACGATCAATGGCCTCTAATTCTTGCGGGGGTATTGGGGAGTCGTCAATAGTTTTTGGTTCTGTTTCTTCTGAAAAACTGGTTTCTATTACATTTGTTATTTTGCCTGCTGTTGGAATTAAATCTTGAAGTTCTATGTTTTGGGATTCTGTTGGGAGTTCTTGTTGCATGTTTTGAAGTTTAGCAACGTCCTCCCTATTTAATTTTGGTTTAACAATGCCAAGGCGATTTCGATCTTCCGCACTGAGCCTTTGTTTAATTGTATTCATGCCTACAAACCTTGATGGGTCTTGTTTATGCGTAAGCTGAACAAGTTGTTCTCGGCCGCTTTTCACAAACAAATGGCCACCTTTTACTTCAAAATCAGGGCCTAAAACTTCAGGAGGTTTTATGCCCAAACTTTTGTAAAATGCTCCGACAGTACTTTCTGTTAATTCACGCCGCAATGAGAGCGTTGAGCGGTGCTGTATCAAAGGAGCCGTTTCACTCATGTCGTCTCCAAGATCAAAAATATCATAATCTTCTTCACCTTCAATGCCTGCCATGTTTTTAAATAATTAACTTTTTATTTTGTTTTATAAAAATGTCACAAGCATATGGCTCGATTCTTAACCCGCATAGAAAACTGAAAGAACCCAAGGCGTGAAGGGAAATAAACGGAATATTACTGTTCCAAATAATCCATCTACTATTGATGCGGATCAAATTCTTACTGTTAAATTTCCAGACCTAGGAGCGGATGATGTGATTGTGCCAGGCTCTGCACGACTTACTTTCAAAATAGAACTCAAATCAGAAACAGACGCAAACAGGACAGTTGTCCAGAATCTGGGGCGGGCAATTGTTAAGAAAATTTCTATAAAACTTGAGGGGCGAGAAGTATTTTCTTTACACAATGCAGACATATTTTTAACCTATTCTGATCTATGGCTAACCGGGAACGAAAGGGCTGATCTTGCGTTTCAAGGAATCGAAAATGAAGATGCACTAAAACATAGAATAGGCGCTGAAAATGCTAAAGACGGCAAAAGGTATGTAGCTGTAAGTTATGCGTATGGTAATCGCTTTTCCATACCCTTAGATTTTGAGTTGTTAAAAGCGCATGCCCCATACTTTCAAGGAGCGTTAAAAGACAGATTGTCATATGAACTAACTTTAAATGACTACAAACATGTTATTCTATCTACAGACACCGAAGCAAAGTACAGCATTTATGACATCTCGTTAGAGTTTGACGTTGTTAGCAACTCTGACTTAGCGAGGTTGGTCCAGCAACAATATCAGTCAAGATTAGCAATATATTACGAAAGAGTGCATCATCATTCAACATATCCTAAAGCAGGGCAGACACTATATGGAATTTTAGTTTTAGCACCACAGCAAGATCGCTTGAAGGTATTTTATTGCTGTGCGAAGATGAAGAACCATTCAAAAGACAAACTGAAAATTTTGTTAATCCTAAAATAACGAAAGTGCAATGTACAATTGAGGGCAGTCCTAACCAAATCTACGCTAGCGGGCTTAAACCTTATCATCATTTTGATGAAATAAGAAAACTGTTTGGAGGCGGGAGGTGTAGAAATCCAACAGTTGACCTTGTGTCTAAAGATCTACATCTTCACAGCGTTAGACTTGATCATTATTTAACAACGAAATACGGCTTATGGATTGACTTAAGGTCGACAGAGGATAATCAGTTGTATGGAAGTGGGGAGAAAGTTTAGAGACATAATAAACATTCAAATTGATAAAGAAAAGAGGCTGATAAACCACTTAACGTGTATTTGTTTTTATTATATGATGCGCAGCTGATATTGAAAATAACGAATTAAAAGATATAGTATACTAAATTATTTTTTTATTTTTAAAAAAGTATGCCTGTTGAGGTTTATCCAAAAGTACCTACAGCACCGAAGTCGCCAAGAGAAGGGATAGTAGAAACCCCCGACATAAAAACCTTCAGATTAACAAACATTACGCAAATGCAGCAAGTACTAGAGCAAGACCTTTCAAAATACAGCAAAACCAAACAAAGGTATTCTGCTGCCTTTAATGCTGTTACCTATGTTAATACTGGAGCATCAACTATTAGTGCTCTATCGGCTGGAACAAGTGTAGGTCTCTTAGCAACAGGTGTTGGTGCACCCGCAGCTTTACCTCTAGGCGGTTTGTCTTTAGCTCTCGGCCTGTGCTCATTAGCTGTAGGTGCTGCTAGCAAAAAAATAAAAACTAAACTCCAAAAGCACACAGCCATGGTTCAACTAATAACAGCTAAACTTAGTTCCTTTAATCTGATAATAAATAAAGCACTAGCTGACTCAAACATCACGGATGAAGAATTTAGTCGTTTACAGGCTGATTTTAATGACTACAAAAGACAAAAGTTTGATCTTCAAAGAAAGGCAAGGACAAGTTTTTTCTCAACAGCCAGACCCCGAACAGATAAAAAAGGAATGTTTAAAAAAAGTAAACGAAACATTAAACTCTGCTCTAAACAGCTCACATTAACAACGCCAAAGGGTGTTTATACTTTAGTTTATGAGTCTAAACACAAAAAGACCATCGATATTGATTAATTATTTTTTTGATTTAAATAAATATTTTGAGTTAGAAAAGAAACTCAGCATGGATAAGATATATGAAGGTCCAGACGAATTGTTTGAAGCAATGCAAGAAGATTTATCAAGAGCACTGAATGATATTGATTTAGAAGTCATTGATCCAGCAAACGTACAGGCAAGTGTTGCTCATGCTATTTCTCAAGTTCCAGGTAAACTGACAATAGACCCGCCAGTTAAAGTAATGTTAGCTGTTTTAATCGACTATGTAACAATAAATGAAGAAAATCTAGAAGTCTGGGTCTCGACTAAACAACAGACTATTCTTTCTCATAATGACTTAACACCCGGTTGGGCAGACGAACTGCTTACACAGTTTGATGTGGCCGCTGAAGAAGCTAAAATGAGAGGCTCGGGTTGGTCAGAGGGCGAAGTCTTAGAGATTAGATTAAAACAGGCTAAGTATGCACCGATTGTTGGCAAGGCTTACATTCCGCTGCCCCCAGCATTGGTAGCGAAAATAGCAGTTCTAAACATACAAAATACATACAACAAATGTTTTATGTGGTGTGTTCTCGCACGGCTGCATCACATCAGCAAAAACGCAGAGAGAGTGTCTAACTATTGGGATTACATCAATGATCTTAACTTCAGAGGAATATCCTTTCCTGTTAGCGTGGACAAAATTGATCAGTTTGAAGAACAAACAAACCAACAACTGTCAATATCTACACATGGGATGAGGAAACAAATCTACAGCCCATCAGAGTGTCCAAGAACAGTCCAACGATTGGCGAGCCAGACAAAAATCATGTGGACTTACTACTGATGTTTTCACCAGCGGGGCTACCGCATTACACATTGATACGAACAATGAGTAGATTATTGCGGCATACTTCAAAGCATTACCATAAACAAGAATTCTGCAGAAAATGTTTAATAAGAATGCCATCCATTCCAGCCGCGCTTGAACATAAGAAACATTGTAGTAGCCCAGTTGAGTGTAATACGGAACTAATTACGCCCCCAGAAGGCAGTAAAGTTAGTTTTAAGAACTGGAAACGGATGCAAAATTCCCCATACATTGTTTACGCAGACTTCGAGTCGCTTATTGTTCCTTATGAAGGGCCAGCGCCACAAAAACTTCGAAAAACAGTCTTAATGAGTAATCATCAGATTTGTTCATTTGCCTTCATTGTTGTCAGGTCGGATGGCGCCCATTCAGCACCAGAATTATATAGAGGACCAAATGCTGCAGAATACTTCTTAGAACGCATGCAGAAAGTGCGTAATGACTGTTCTAATAATCTGAATTTATCTGAAATCATAATGACACCTGAAGACCAAGAACAGTATGATTCAGCCACACATTGTTGGATTTGTGGTTTAGAACTCAGTGAAGAAGCAACAAATCCGGCAGTAAGAGACCATGATCACATTAGTGGAAAGTTCAGAGGAGCAGCACACAGTAAATGCAATCTTCAACTAAACTTTAATCCTGCGACATGGAAGCTGCCTATATTCTTTCACAACTTGCGAGGTTACAACTCTCACCTTATAATGCAAGCAGTAACCGACGCCTTTAGGGTGTCATGTATTGCACAGTCATCAGAAAAGTACATGTGTTTCACTTTAAATAACATGTCTTTTTATGACTCTATGCAGCACATGATGGGATCATTAGAGTCACTAGCTATGTCCTTAAAGTCCTGCCCAATAACGGAAGAATATTTTGACCCAACTCTCGTTAGAAAGGGCGTTTACCTTACGAGTACATGAACAGTTGGGAAAGGTTTGACGAAGACACACTTCCTCCTAAAGTTGCGTTCTGTTCTAGTCTCAGAGGAAAGGAAATCAGTGATTCTGATTACCAGCATGCTCAAGATGCGTGGCAGAAGTTAGAGTGTAAAACAATGGGAGACTATCATGATTCATACTTGATGGCTGATGTATGTTTGTTGGCGACGTCTTTGAAAATTACAGAAAGACCTGCATGAAACATTATAGCCTGGATCCCGCGCATTATATTTCTGCGCCTGGGAGGAGCTGGGACGCTTTCTTAAAGTTTACTGGAGTAAAGATTGATTTATTGTCTGACCTACCAATGATTCAGATGATTGAAAACGGATTGCGTGGAGGAATTAGTATGGCGTCGCATCATTACTGTAAAGCAAACAACAAATGCCTAGATGATTATGATCCAAGTAAAAGGTCTAACTATCTCATGTATTTAGATGCAAACAATCTGTATGGATGGGCAATGGCGCAATGCTTCCATTACGCAACTTTAAAATGTACACAGGTGGCGGTACAAATAATATTCAAAAAGCATTAAAGTGGTTGAGCAGTTTGGCGCCGGGTCATCAGCGTGGTTTCATTCTAGAAGTTGACTTACAATATCCTCATGAACTCCATGACCTGCATAATGACTATCCATTAGCAGCAGAAAGCTAAAGATGGCGAAAACAGAGCCGCCTAAACTTGTGCCTAATCTTCGTGGCAAAAAAAATTATGTCTGTCATTTACAGACTTCTACAATTTTATTTAAGACATGGTTGAAGTTGACAGCTGTTCATCGTATAATTGCTTTTGATCAAGAACAGTTCATGAAACCTTTACATCATGAAGAACACTGATCTCAGAACTAAATCCACAGATGCTTCAGAAAAAGACTTTTTCAAGCTGGTGAACAACATCTGTTTTGGAAAGACTATGGAGAATCCCCCACAAGCGCAAAGATGTTAGATTGGCCACCAGAGAAAAACGAAGCAATTAAGCTGACTTCAAACCAAATTATCAGGACTTTAGAAGGTTTCATGATCAGCTTTTTGGCATAATGATGAAAAAAAGAAGTCAAATTGGATAAGCCCGTTTTTATCGGGTTTACTGTTTTAGAATTTCAAAGCTTTTGATGTTAGAATTTCTTTATGACTACTTTAAAACCCCTCGTATCCTGAGTCCAGAGTACTTTACACAGATACAGATAGTTTTGTTATAGATATCCCTACTGAAGACATCTATAAAGACATGGAATTAGAAGTAGCTAAAGGGCATGCGGGATGGTAC
Source organism: Conus ventricosus (assembly GCA_018398815.1). Classification (NCBI taxonomy): domain Eukaryota; kingdom Metazoa; phylum Mollusca; class Gastropoda; order Neogastropoda; family Conidae; genus Conus; species Conus ventricosus. Next base: position 31,851 of record JAFLJL010014849.1, on the reverse strand, counting down.
GACACATCTGATTATCCTAAAGATTCGCCTTTGCATTCAATACTAATAAGAAGGTTTTAGGAAAGATGAAAGATGAATTATCTGGAAAGGTGATCATGGAGGTTGTTGGGTTAAGGGTTTAAAAAATGTACAGTATTTCGAGCCAGGAGAAAACCATTAAGAAAGCAAAAGGAATATCTCGCAGTGTTGAGCAGTCAAACATATCGCATGACAACTATAAAAGAAGCATTGTTTGACAATAAGACTTTTCATCATAACAACGTAAAACTGCGATCTAATCTACATGAGATCAACACAACGGTTGTAACAAAAGAAGTCATTAGATAGAACAAAACACAAAACGTGTGTTTGTTAATCCAGAGTTTTCATATGCAATTGGACATTGGAGAACGGCATAATTATATACATTCTTCGGGTTCATATTTTCCTTAACTTTATCTATAAGATCAATCTTATCATCCTCCAATTCAGACAAATTTTTTCTCACGTTTGCTTGATGTGCCCGGACTTTTTTTTATTATTTCAAGATATTCTTTCCCCATGTTTGATAATCAAAATTTGGGATTTGGGTTGTAGGCGATCTTGATGCATTGCCATGTGCTGATGAATCCTCGCAAATGTTGCACTAATAGCAAAAACTCAAATCAAATAATTCTTCTATTAATTCCAAGGTCTTTTCACTTTTATCATTCTTGTTTCATTCTGTGCTTCCTTCTGAGCCTCCATTTTAGACTCAAATATATTTATGTAAATTAATTAAGCGGAACTGTGTCTGGTGGAATTATCTGCAGTTCTTCCTTTACAAAAGATCTTTGAGGAGCTGGTTGTTTTGTTGTGTCAGTTTCTCGTAAATAATACACGGGCGGATTCATTTTTACAATTCTTTTTATTTCACATGGATCAACACTCCAAACTGGATCGGTTGCCCTGATGCGAGTGTCCCTTCTGCTTCCCCCGGCAAATAAAGGTACCTTACTTTTAAACCAAACGGTAATAGCTTGCTGGATGAACTGGAGTCTTCAGCAACATTTATTATTTGTTTTTTAATTGCTTGTACTGGTTTTAACCTTTAAATTCTTCATTATTCATTGTGCGCAAAACTGAGGGCAGTCTTCTAACCCATTCTGTGTTGCGAGAATTGTCAATAAGCTCTCTGTGATACTGGTAGGAGAAAAGTCTTTCAGTAACTGTTTGTTAAAGTTTTCAACTAAAGCCTGTGATCTGTGAACTCCTGGAATGCCTCTTTTAATGGTAACTCTATGTTTTAACAAAAATTTGGGATTCACTCGGCCTTTAAATTCTTTTCCATCATCGACTTGAATCATGCGAGGGTAAGTTAAAGGACCTCGTTGGTATATTATTTGGGTATAGCAACAGCAACAGCAGAAGCACTCTTTTGTGTTAATGGTTCCGCATCTTTGTATCTTGAAGCTATGTCAATGACTGTGAGTGCATACTTAAATCTTTTTCGTCTAATCGTATCATGGGGTAAATATAGAAGATCCATTTGATGGGTGTCGTTTGGTATTGTATTCACAAAGTGTGGTCTCTGTATTCGTCTAGGCGCAGGTAAATAAATTTGCCAAATTGCTTGTTTAGATAACCATTCCTTTGCTGTTTGTTCACTGACTCCCGCTGCTTGGCTTAGCTTTTTTATTGCGTGATTCCCTTCCAATATCCTTTTGGTGAATAATAGATTTTGTTCATTTTTATTCAGCCAATATTATGTGCAACAAAATACACAAACAGTCATACCAAAGACAATAAACGCGATTTCTTGCATCTTTTGTTTTTCTGATGGATGATAAAAGTCGCTAAATTTTGGTGGGGGCAATGTCTCGTTTGGTTTGCCCGTTACTAGATAATACTCTTTTATTGCTTGATCAAACATCTTTAAATGTGTAAGCTGCATGTCCCTGTTTTTCAGTTTGTTATTAATAAAATCTAACTGCTCAATTCTCTGCTTTTCATAGCGATCTTGTGCTGCGGCTAGTTGCTCCACAGCTTTGTTATGTCTTTTTCTCTTGCCGTCATCCCGCAGTTTACTAAACGCGTAATTACTTCCGCTAAAAGCAAGCGCATTAACCACTGCACCACCTATCATCATTACGAGTGAAGCCATTTTTTATAAATGTATTTTTTTTTTACATATTTATATTATCTGGAATTTTCCTTGCTTAATGAAAAAATCTTTCGTAGCAAATGAAGCTGTAATAATAGCAATCAGCTTTGCCGAGTCTTCAAAGTCTAGTTTGCTAAGATCTGCCGGTTTTATTTTTTAACAGGCTTTTACCAAGCATCGTGTATCCTACACTTAGGCCTCCAATAACAGCAGAATGGTATACTAGGTTGGCGACAGTTTTTTCGGTGCTCATTTTAAAAAAATAAAATAATTATAATTAATAAAAAACATGAACAGCGATGATCTGCTAGAGCTACAGAGCGGCCCTAAACCATCTTGGACTTACAAATGAAGAAGTTGATGACCAAGCTATTTTTGCCCAAAAAGGAAAGGCTGTATTCTTTGGCAGCATGTGGGAAAACAAAACAGTTCCTCGGAAATGAATTCAGCATAGAACAGATTCAACGATGTCGCCACAAGACATTGTAAAGTATCATAACAGGTATGAAGGCAACTAGGATCGAGAATGGTAAAAAGTGTCGGGCAAAACGGGTCTTAGTTTGTACACTAAACTAGTCAGTAGATTTGCTCCCATTGATTCTGAACAAGACTTTATGTATGATTTAACGCAGGATCCAGTTTTAACTAAGTCATTAGAGTCTCTAGGGTGTGATCTGTATTACAGATTCGGAACATTGTTATCGCCATTAATCATGGATTAATTACTTTTAATCATATAGATTTTATTTCCCTTCAAAATGACCGAGCCAGAAAATCAGCAGAATCAGGGAAAAAATTGAATCCAGTGAAGAAAGTAACCAGTGAAAAGCATCCTGGACGTGTTTGAAGCAGGAAAAAGAGTAGCAGAGTGGAACAAACAACAAAAATTAAAATTACAATCACAGAATATAACTCATCATGAAAACATAACACCGCCAATGCCAAAACAAGTTGATTCAATGCCAGCTATAAAAAACTCCATGTGATTTTAAGGCCTACAGCACCAAAGTCTTCATGGAATATTGAACTTAAAACTGTTGTCATTTTTGTCGCCTTGCTGCTGCTGGGGGCGGTTATTACGGTTATAAAATATATAAACAATGGCAACATAAACAAAAGCAGTCAAAACAACCTGAACCACTAAATACAGAAGACAAAAGCATGCCAGAAACCGCCAACAACAAAAGATCATTTTGATCCATTTCAAATGCAATAATATTTAAGAACTTAAATTTAATTTTTTTTGATAAAATAGATCATGACGGATTATTATTTGTTTAAAATGATGGAGTCAATAAATAAAGACATGGTGTCTATAAAAGACATTTCCATAGACCAGAATTGTAATCAATGCGGTTGCTTGCGATGTAAGAACTTCATTAAGATCTATGCTGACCAATTTCGCGCCAAAGACGCTGAGCAAGACATCCTCGACAATAACGCATTTTTTGAGGCGTGTGTGTACTATATTAGACATCTACTATTTAAGATAAAAACATAGATTGTATTGTTTTTTTGATAATTATAAGATAACTTGAATAAGAACTTGGCTGTACTTAGAGGATGACTTAGTTATGATCTTGAGGTGACTTGAGTAAGAACTTAGAAGTAACTTGCGGTGACTTGAGGATAACTTGAGTGAGAACTTAGAAGTGACTTGATTAAAAACTTGACTAAGAACTTAGAGGTGACTTAATTAAGAACATAAAGGTTACTTGATTAAGAACTTTTGAACGACTTGATAGCGACTTGAATAAGAACCTATGGCGACTTGATGAACGTAAAATAAAAACACAATCTATTGTTACATTCCTTTTCCTTGGGGAGGACAACTCTCCTTCTCTTATTCTAAAGGGTTGCTTTCCTTTGTGCGAACCCTTCAATTATCAGCTTACAAAATTGCTGAGCTGGGGCAACGCATTTGTCACTATACTAGTAGGCGACCAGCTAACGCAAATCAGCTCGTGTCAAATTACACAAAATTACATGGCCAGGGCAGCAACGTGTGCCAGTGATCTAATAATATGTAGGCCTCTTCATGCGGATTCTCGCGTGAAGCAATCCTCATTTTCATTGGACAAATGCCTCACGTGAGAAACCACCCGCCCTCAAGTAATATTTTCACATTAAAAGCAGCCATTTTTATATTCAATCTAATAAAACATTTAAAATAAATTGTATTAAAAGTAGTGACTAAAAAAGTAAAGTAAGATGCACTTTATTATTTAGCATTTATTTTGCGTTTACAAAATAAAAAACAACTTTACACTAAGCACCTTTACGCTAGTCACCTACTAGTAAAGCGACACCATAGAATTGTAAAGCTTTCTGTGTGCCGAGTATATATATAAATCTTAAAATAAATAATGTGGAGAATATGCCTGCGGTAGTTTTTATTCTTGTTTGTCATGATATTGCAAAAGTCTAAATTTGGCCCTCTCCCCTGCCCTCAGTGATCTCTTCCTATTTCGTGTTTCGTTTGTCTGGGGTCACTGGCGTGGCTATAAACGCCCGCAAACCACAATGTGTTGTCTAGGTCACTGGCGAGGCTATATAAACGCCCGCAAACCACAATGTGTTGTGTTGTCTGGTCACTGGCGTGGCTATGAACGCCCGTAAACCAAAATCTGGAAGAGTCATAAAGGGGGTTAGGGGACTGCCCCAAATTAGAAACATAGCGAGCAGGCAACCAAGTATGAAAGTATACTACTGTTGGAGGCATATTCTCAAAACCCCTTTACATCTGGCCGTGTTATATGTGACCCTCTGGGTCTGGCTTGGGGCCCTAGGCGCCATAGGGTCTCAAGTGAGATCCAGAGGTGATCAATAATGCGGCCAAATGCGAAGAGTTTTGCATTTTTTATTGAAAACGATCAAGAAAAACATAGGATTAAGCAAAAACTAAAATCTGAAAAGTTTTAGTAAATTAGTATTAAAAACGGATAATCCTACACAGTATGTTTTGTTTGTAGATAATCGTTATTTTTTGGTTATTGAAGTCTTTACTTGTCAGAGAAGGAGAAATGCCGCTTCTAGGGTCAACCGGTCGAAATGGTTGAGACCGGCTGAGTTAGAAGCGGCATTTCTCCGTTCTCTGTCATCACATGTGTGCAGGAACACTACCTCACAGACATCATCTATCGTTCATTGTGTCATCACAGTGTGCGAAACACTACCTCACAGACATCATCTATCGTTCATTCTGTCATCACATGTGCAGGAACACTGCCTCACAGACATCATCTGTCATTCATTCTGTCATCACATGTGTGCAGAACACTGCCTCACAGACATCATCTGTCGTTCATTCTGTCATCACATGTGTGCAGGAACACTACCTCACAGACATCATCTATCGTTCATTCTGTCATCACATGTGTGCGGAACACTGCCTCACAGACATCATCTGTCGTTCATTCTGTCATCACATGTGTGCGGAACACTGCCTCACAGACACCATCTATCGTTCATTCTGTCATCACATGTGTGCAGGCAAACTACCTCTCTTGTTCTTAAATGACTTATATAAAATAAAAATGCTATGTAAATGCTGCAATACCAAACAAGGAGAAGACATTTTTTCTATTTCCTTCCGACTGCTTTTATCATTGGAGTTGATCAGACGTGTGTCTTCTGATTATAGTGAGGGCTGAGATGATCAGACGTATGTCTTCTGATTGTAGTGAGGGCTGAGTTGATCAGACGTGTGTCTTCTGATTGTAGTGAGGACTGAGATGATCAGTGTCTTCTGATTGTAGTGAGGGCTGAGTTGATCAGACGTGTGTCTTCTGATTGTAGTGAGGACTGAGATGATCAGTGTCTTCTGATTGTAGTGAGGGCTGAGTTGATCAGACGTGTGTCTTCTGATTGTAGTGAGGACTGAGATGATCGGTGTCTTCTGATTGTAGTGAGGGCTGAGTTGATCAGACGTGTGTCTTCTGATTGTAGTGAGGACTGAGATGATCGGTGTCTTCTGATTGTAGTGAGGACTGAGATAATCAGACGTGTGTCTTCTGATTGTAGTGAGGGCTGAGAGGATCAAAAGTATGTCTTCTGATTGTAGTGAGGGCTGAGATGATCAATGTCTTCTGATTGTAGTGAGGACTGAGATGATCAGACGTATGTCTTCTGATTGTAGTGAGGGCTGAGATGATCAGTGTCTTCTGATTGTAGTGAGGGCTGAGATGATCAGTGTCTTCTGATTGTAGTGAGGGCTGCGATGATCAATGTTTCTGATTGTAGTGAGGGCTGAGGTGTTCAGTGTCTTCTGATTGTAGTGAGGGTTGAGTTGATCAGACGTATGTCTTCTGATTGTAGTGAGGGCTGAGATGATCAGACGTATGTCTTCTGATTGTAGTGAGGACTGAGATGATCAATGTCTTCTGATTGTAGTGAGGGCTGAGATGATCAGACGTATGTCTTCTGATTGTAGTGAGGACTGAGATGATCAGACGTATGTCTTCTGATTGTAGTGAGGGCTGAGATGATCAGACGTATGTCTTCTGATTGTAGTGAGGGCTGAGATGATCAGTGTCTTCTGATTGTAGTGAGGGCTGAGATGATCAGTGTCTTCTGGTTGTAGTGAGGGCTGAGATGATCTGGCGTGTGTCTTCTGGTTGTAGGCAGGGCTGAGACGCTTTATTCTTTAACTGTAGTGGATGGTGTAAAGGTGAATGGACAGGAAGGCGTGTGAAAATTATAATGAAACAGGTCATGGAATCAAATTGAGATTTATGTCGTGCAATTACACATAATGATAATGAAGTTGGTGATGAAGATGATGATAATCAGCAGCAGCAGCACCAGCAGCAGCAGCAGTTGTAGTAGTAGTAGTAGTAGTAGTAGTAGTGTAGTAGTAGTAGTAGTAGTAGTAGTAGTAGTAGTGTAGTAGTAGTAGTTGTTGTTGTTGTTGTTGTTGTTTTTGTTGTTGTAGCAGCAGCAGCAGCAGCAGCAGTAGTAGTAGTAGTAGTAGTAGTAGTAGTAGTAGTAGTAGTAGTAGTAGTAGTAGTAGTAGTAGTAGTAGTAGTAGTAGTAGTAGTAGTAGAAGTGTTTTTGTTGTTGTTGCTGTACGTTGTCGTTGTTACCATTAGCATTTTGAGCATTAAAATGTGACATATTTAATCTCGTCTTCGATTTTTTTCCCCTAAAAGGGAGTTAATTTAGTGGACTTGCATTGCGTTCTCCTCCCACCTGTGCCTACTCTGAGCATTTTCACTCTGCTGTTGCATGTCCTGAGATGTCGTGAATAACGACAAATTGCTTCTATTTTATTATTCGTCTCTCTGTGGGAAACTTTGGTAGCAAACGTGAGGGAATCTATGTGCGTCAGTGGTAGAATACTGACAGTGTGTGTGTTACATACCAAACGACCTGACGACTTGTTAATATGCCTTAATATCCAGGCATTAGCTTAGATCCTAAAGCAAAACGCCGATTCCTTGTGATATATGTTCTCATTGCATTTTTCTAGTGCTTTTGTTTTCTATTTTCCTTGCTAACAGTCAGTAGCATTTGTCATGGTTATGGGATATGATTTTATTGATTTCTTTTCTTTAAATTGGCAGTGTGTTGACGAGTCCTACAAGTGCAGTGTCATTGACTCTCCCTGCAAAAAGTCTCTTGACACCGATTTATGTATCAATGTTAGGAGTACTGAGTCGTTTTTATCTTCAGCATCATCATGGAAACTCTATAGTTTTCCTGCAGTGGTTCGTTTCTATGATGATTACGATGACACGGGAGTAGTTACTACACAATGAGACGAGGAGATCAAAGTCCTCTGACACATTTTAAATGTCCCTCCATAGCTTTCCATTTCCCTGTGTTTGTACGGTGCAATGGCGTGTATGACTGCCCTTACAAAGAAGACGAGGCAGACTGTGAAACTTACTCCTGCCCTGGGTACTTTCGCTGTCGTCAGTCTCGGGTGTGTCTGCACCCAAATCATGTATGTGACGGCAGAAACCAGTGTCCTAGCACATGACGATGAATGGTATGCTCCATGTCTTGTCCTGACCAGTGCTCCTGCCAGGGTCTGGCTTTTACCTGTAGACAGGTGTTCCCTATGGATGCATTTCCAGACGTGCGATATTTAGACGTGTCTTATAGCGAATGAGAGCGGAAAGTCTGTATGTAAATACAATGCTGATATACCTGAACATGACATGTTGCTTTCTAAAAGAACTATTCCTTCCAAAACTCCCTAATGTGAAGGTTTTAGATATTCGTGAAAACCAGTTGAGAGGTTTTCTTTGGAAATCCTCAACAATGTCAGCAACCTTAATTATTTGGTTCTGGCAAAAAATCCTGTGGCTGCTTTGTTTACCAGTGGATCAAACGGGATGACGTTTCCTAATCTCAGAATCCTTGACTTGGCATTTGTCAAAATACCAAACTTAGACCTGAACAAACTTCAGTCTTTCTCAGGACTTGTTGCCCTCAACCTGTCTGGCAGCAACACGCAAGGCGTGACTGGAACAGGTTTTGACAATCCTCTTCTCGCCAAATTGGATCACCGTGGCAGTGAGATATCAGACTTTCCTAAAGCCTTGTTGAGGAATCTGATAAAGCTCAAGGAACTACATGCTGATAACTTCAAGCTCTGCTGTATTCAGACTTTGCCAGAGCACTTCAATGTGAGGAACTGTGATGCACCCCTCCCCATTTTTTCCACCTGCGATCATCTTCTAGGAGCTAAGGTGCAGCAGGTTCTTGTTTACCTTCTATCAGCTTTCATCCTTGAGGCAATGTCTCCTTTGTGTTATGTTTACTGGAGAGGCTAGAAAGAAGAGCAACACTGAGACATTTTTGTGTCACCTGTGTTGGTCTAAAAGCCTGATGGGAGTTTACTTTCAATACTGTGTGTGGTGGACCGTGTGTACAGCGATCGTATCTGTGGAAGGACACGGCCTGGAGATCCAGTATCTGGTGCAAGTTGCTGGCCTTTACTTTCTTGCTTTCATGTGAGGTGGCCGTCTCTCTAGATGTTATAATGGTCCTGGAGAGGTGTGTTGTTCTCACCTGGATGAACAAAGGAGGATATCAATGGAAAAAGAAAGCGATTTTACCCCTCTGTCTCATGGTGTGGTTGGTTGGTGTCTGTCTCTCTGTAATTCCCACAGTGTCATCAACCATGAGTTCAGTCAGACAAGTCTCTGCATCCCACTGCCTGTGTCAGGTGGATCAACCAGGAGGACATCATTATGCCTTCAGCCTGATGGTCGTTCTGAACAGCACGATGACCGTGTTGACTGTGGTGGGACTGATTTACATTATGTCATGGTCCAAGATGACACTTTAGTTTTTCTGGCCAGTGATAGCCAAGCAAATGATGTCTCATTAGGATTATCCGCCATCGTCGTTTCGTTGGGAGATGTGTGCTGTTGGATCCTTGTGACGTTTTGGGCCGTTTTGACGTCACATGGCATATGGGTTCGTGGCGAGCTAATGTTCTCGGTATCAGTTTTCTTTATTTTTGCCAGTGCATCTGTAACGCCGTTCCTGTATGTGCTGAATGGTTTCTTGGAACGTCGAAGACAAGTGCAAAAACAACGCGTTTTGAAACGTCTGGGTTTAGCTCTTAGAGTAAAGTAGCGTGCATTTAAATTAACATATGCTGCACATTGTTTCCAAAGAAACAGGTTTGAACTAGGTTTATTGTT
>JAFLJL010014849.1:0-21068 GCA_018398815.1 Conus ventricosus | reverse complement strand
AACGATGAGTTGCACTGCTTTGGGGGCTTGGGTTTACGTTGTCCGAAATAAAAAACAGATCGTAACCGGGCCTATGCTCATGCAGAAATCGAAGGATTTTGCGAACAATTAGGCTCTTGATTTCTCACCAAGTGTTGGGTGGCTTGGTCGGTGGAAAACAAGATGGGCGTCAAGTTCAAGAGGGCGCATGGAGAGAAGAATTCGGCCGATGCCCCGCTGCGGAACAATGGTTAACTGACAGAATGCCAGAGATTCTTGAGACTTTCAAAGAAGAAGAAATTTACAATGCAGACGAGACAGGGCTTTTCTACAGGGCAACCTCAGTGGGGTTTAATGTCAGTCGCCCCTTTCATGATTAAAATTAAAATTAAAAAGAAGTGATTAAAAAATAAAAATAAAAATACATAAAAGAAAGTCTAATGAGATAAAATAAAATGTGGGGACTGAGAGAACAGCGATGTTAGCGACGTGATTTGGCAAGAGAAGTAACTCGTGTCACCGCATGACTGTTTTGGTCATGACGGGGTTGCATCCCTTATAAGTCTTACTACAGTACAGTACACATGTATCATATGTAAGGCGGAACCGCTTTTAAGGCGGCTGAATCGGCGGGACAAACGCCCGCCTTATATCCGGTTTCTACTGTATACTGATGCAAAATATTCTGTTGGGCCGCACTATAATCTTAAAAATATAGCAACCGACACCCTCAACATTTCTGTGGCTCAGTCTGATGCCTTTCAGTAAAGGTGAGTACTCCATTAAACAGATATCTTAACCCCCCTATTAAAAAGACTACATCCCAAAAGTGTGGTTCAGTCATCCGATGCAGTTTTATCAGAACCAGTTAAACTTTGCTGTGTTTTGTGCATCAAACCGGGTGTGGAGTATCGTATGCTGATCATTTAAATCATCCTAATCCTTTGGTGAGGTCAGTGTATAGATTTCATTTTTATTACACCTTCAGACGTATTTTGACTGAACTGCAAGCACCATTGCCAAATGACAAAACGTTTAATCCATTCAGCAACAGAATAGACATGAAGGCTTTTGAAAGGATTTGTAACGAATTCAATATTAATGTTAAGACAGACTTTAGACAAAAGTCGGATCTTAATCATGGTCTAGGCACCCCTTATTTTTGGGGCGTGCGCAGAAAGTATAACTATGGGCTGGAATCCTCCTTACACATCTTTCTCTTCAGGCACAGCTGTTCATCTTGGGTCCATAGAGCAAGAGCATAAAACAGCGTGGACAACATTTATCTTAGACACTTCTAAGGGCCTAACTAGAGCGGGAATAGAACGAATAAAACGACTCTATTCGTACTTACGTTTGGTGTTTGCTAGGTTCGCAAGCAGAAGCGAGATCGAGCATAACTGATCCTTCTACTGGCTTGACGCGCAAAAACAATACTTAGCAAATTTAGAGGACGCCATTAATTCTACAGTTGATTTACCTTCAAGTATTAAAAGATACCAAAATGTTTTACAATACGCAAGATCGAAAGTAGACTTTGCTGTTGGCACTGGTTTATACATGCTGCCTTCTGACCTCAGACTTCAGGTAGGAACAATAATAAACTACAACAATGAAATCCTTGTGGCAGGTAATGAACAGAAGGTTGGAAAAAAACGACATAAATTCTGAGCCAGTAATATTACAAACAATAAAAAAACACGATGACCCCCCAAGATTAAGTCATCCAATCCCTGAGGTCCAAAGCCGAAGGCCCTTGAAGAAGTCAAAAAAAATAATGACCATGAATATGAAAAGACAGCACTAGTTGTTGGATTAAGTGGCCTAGGATTACTCGGTCTTTATCTTACTAAATATTTAACCCAACTATTAAGAGAACTAATGTCCATAAGTGCTCGGGCCATAAAGCCAACTACTTTGCTTGCAGTAGACAAAAGCCAGCTAACGATACTCCCTAATATACCAGGCAAAGAGTCTATAGCTTTACCAGCTAATTTTTTTAATAAACTCGCAAGATGATCAAGCTGTTTTTTTCCCCATGATTTATCAGGTGATGGCGATGGAGGCACTAGGCTTTGACCTCCACTAACGCCCGTAATAGCCATCACAGTGTACTTATTGCAAATCCTAAGGCTGTTTAACGCTCGTAATGTGACCCCTTGCTCTCTAACAGTTTTTTTTATTTTTTCTGTTTGCGTTGTGTCTTCATATAAAATTCTTTGGATAGTTTCTCTTATTCTGATCACTTGAGTTGTAATGGTCTCGGTTAGTGGGACGCCGCTTTTAGTCTTGCCGATCTTTCTTTTTCAAGAATCTTTTAGTCTTTGGGTTATCTTTCTTTAACACAGGCCCCTAAGTTGGCGTCTCACCCTTTCAACGGTTTTTCTTTTTCTCTTTTTATCTCCTTATCTATTTCACCCAGTCTTGCTAAATTGTCTGTTAATTCGCCTCTAATTGTTCTTACAGCACGATAAATGGCCTCTAATTTTGCGGGGGTATTGGGGAATCGTCAATGTTTTTGGTTCTGTTTCTTCTGAAAAATGGTTTCTATTACATTTGTTATTTTGCTGCTGTTGGAATTAAATCTTGAGTTCTATGTTTGCATTTGGTTATCTGTTGGGAGTTCTTGTTGCATGTTTTGAAGTTTGCAACTGCCTCCTATCTGGTTTTGGTGGTTTAGGAATGTCAAGGCGATTTCGATCTTTTGCCTTAAGTCTTTGGTTAAGTGTACAAAAAACCCTACAAACTTTGATGGGTCTCGTTTTCTGTAAGCTGAAAACGTTTTCCTCGTTCGTCTTTAAATACAAATGGCCCTCATCATCTTTTACAAAATCATCAGGGGCTATAAATTTGGGTGGTTTTGGGCCTAAACTTCTGTAAAATGATATGACCTTAGGGTTCTGTTAATTCATTTCCACATTGAGGCCGTTGAGCGATGCTGTATCAAAGGAGCCCTTTCACTTATGTCGTCTCCAAGATCAGGAAAATACCATATCTTCTTCACCTTTAATGCCTGCCCTTTTTTTTAAATAATTAACTTTTTATTTTGTTTTTATAAAAATGGCCCCAAGCATATGGCTCAATTCTTGACCCCATAGAAGCTGAAAGAACCCGAGCCGTGAAGGGAAAATTAAACGGATATTACTGTTCCAATAAATCCATCTACTATTGATGCGGTCAAATTCTTACTGTCAGATTTCCAGACTTAGGAGTGGATGATGTGATTTTGCCGGCTCTGCACGACTTACTTTCAAAATAGAACTCAAATCCAGAAACAGCCGCAAAACCCGGACAGTTGTCCAGAAATTTGGGGCGGGCAATCGTTAAGGAAAATTTCTATAAAACTTGAGGGGCAAGAAGTATTTTCTTTACACATGCAGACATATTTTTAACCTATTCTGATCTATGGCTAACGGGAACGAAAGGGTGATCTTGCGTTTCAAGGAATCGAAAATGAAGATGCACTAAACATAGAATAGGCGCCGCAGATGCTGAAGCCGGCCAAAAGTATGTGGCTGTAAGTTATGCGTTTTGGTAATCGCTTTTCCATACCCTTAGATTTTGAGTTGTTAAAAGGCATGCCCCATACTTTCAAGGAGCGTTAAAGACAGATTGTCATATGAACTAACTTTTAATGACTACAAACATGTTATTTATATACAGACACCCAAGCAAAATTACAGCATTTCTGACATCTCGTTAGAGTTTGGGACGTTGTTAGCAACCTAATTTAGCAAGGCTGATTGAGCAACAATATCAGTCAAGATTAGCATTATTACGAAAGAGTGCATCTCATTTTTAAATATCCCAAAAGAGGGCAGACACTATATGGGAATTTTAGTTTTAGCACCACAGCACATTCGCTTAAAGGTATTTTTTTTGCTGTGCGAAGATGAAGAACCATTCAAAAGACAAACTGAAAATTTTGTTAATCCCAAATAACGAAAGTTTCAATGTACAATTGAGGGGTAGTCCTAACCAAATTACGCTTGCGGGCTTAAACCCTTTCAGCATTTTGATGAAATAAGAAAACTGTTTTGGGGGCGGGAGGTGGGAGAAATCCAACCAGTTGACCTTGTGTCTAAAGATCTACATTTCACAGCGTTAGACTTGATCATTATTTAACAACGAAATACGGTTTATGGATTGACCTAAAGGTCAACGGAGGATAATCAGTTACATGGAAGCGGGAGAGATGTTGAGACATAATAAACATTCAAATTGATAAAGAAAAAGAGGCTGATAAACCACTTAACATGTATTTGTTTTTATTATATGATGCGCAGCTGAACATTGAAGATAACGAATTAAAAGATATAAAATACTAATTATTTTTTATTTTAAAAAAGCATGTCTGTTCAGGTTTATCCAAATGTGCCATACAGCGCCAGAGTCGCAAAAGAAGGGATGTAGAAAACCCTGACATAAAAACCTTTAGATTAACAAACATTACGCAAATGCAGCAAGTACTAGAGCATAGACCTTTCAAAATACAGCAAAACCAAACGAAGGTATTCTGCCGCCTTTAATGCTGTTACTATGTTAATACTGGAGCATCAACTATTAGCGCTCTATCAGCAGGAACGAGTGTAGGTCTCTTAGCAACGGGCATAGGCGCACCCGCAGCTTTACCTCTAGGTGGTTTGTCTTTAGCTCTCGGCCTGTGCTCATTAGCTGTAGGTGCTGCTAGCAAAAAATTAAAAACTAAACTCCAAAAGCACACAGCTATGGTTCAACTAATAACAGCTAAACTTAGTTCCTTTAATCTGTTAATAAATAAAGACTAGCTGACTCAAACATCACGGATGAAGATTTAATCGTTTACAGGCCGATTTTGATGACTACAAAAGACAAAAGTTTGATCTTCAAAGAAAGGCGAGGACAAGTTTTTCTCAACAGCCAGACCCCGAGCAGATAAAAAGGAATGTTTAAAAAAGTAAACGAAACATTAAACTCTGTTCTAAACAGCTCACATTAACAACGCCAAAGGGTGTTTATACTTTAGTTTATGAGTCTAAACACAAAAAGACCATCAATATTGATTAATTATTTTTTTGATTTAATAATATTTTGAGTTAGAAAAGAAACTCAGCATGGATAAGATATATGAAGGTCCAGGACGAATTGTTTGAAGCAATGCAAGAAGATTTAACAAAAGCTTTAAATGATATCAGTCTAGAAGTCATTGATCCAGCAAACGTACAGGCAAGTGTTTTTCATGCTATTTCTCAAGTTCCAGGTAAATGACAATAGACCCGCCTGTTAAAGTAATGTTAGCTGTTTTAATCGACTATGTAACAATAAATGAAGAAAATCTAGAAGTCTGGGTCTCAACTAAACAACAGACTATTCTTTCTCATAATGACTTAACCCCTGGTTGGGCAGCGAAACTGCTCACACAGTTTGATGTTGGCGCTGAAGAAGCCAAAATGAGAGGCTCTGGTTGGTCAGGGCGAAGTCTTAGAGATTAGATTAAAACAGGCTAGTATGCGCCGATTGTTGGTAAGGCTTACATTCCACTACCTCCAGCATTGTTGCCAAAAAAAGCAGTTCTAAACATAAAGAATACAGACGACAACAAATGTTTCATGTGGTGTGTTCTCGCAAGGCTGCTCACGTCGGCAAAAACGCAGAGAGAGTGTCTAACTATCACCTTACATCAATGATCTTAACTTCAGAGGATTCCTTTCCTGTTAGCGTGGACAAAATTGATCAGTTTGAGAACAAAACAAACCAATAACTGTCAATATCTACACATGGGATGAGGGAAACAAATCTACAGCCCATCAGAGTGTCCAAGAACAGTTCCAACGATTGGCGAGCCAGACAAAATCATGTGGACTTACTACTGATGTTTTCACCAGCGGGGCTACCGCATTACACATTGATATGAACAATGAGTAGATTATTGCGGCATACTTCAAAGCATTACCATAAACAAGAATTCTGCAGAAAATGTTTAATAAGAATGCCATCCATTCCAGCAGCGCTTGAACATAAGAAACATTGTAGTAGCCCAGTTGAGTGTAATACGGAACTAATTACGCCCCCAGAAGGCAGATAAAGTTAGTTTTAAGAACTGGAAACGGATGCAAAATTCCCATACATTGTTTACGCAGACTTCGAATCACTATTGTTCCTTATGAAGGGCCAGCGCCACAAAAACTTCGAAAAAACAGTCTTAATGAGTAATCATCAGATTTGTTCATTTGCTTCATTGTTGTCAGGTCGGATAGCGTCCATTCAGCACCAGAATTATATAGAGGACCAGATGCTGCAGAATACTTCTTAGAACGCATGCAGAAAGTGCGTAATGCCTGTTCTAATAATCTGAATTTATCTGAAATCATAATGACACCTGAAGACCAAGAACAGTATGACTCAGCCACACATTGTTGGATTTGTGGTTTAGAACTCAGTGAAGAAGCAACAAATCCGACAGTAAGAGACCATGATCACATTAGTGGAAAGTTCAGAGGAGCAGCACACAGTAAATGCAATCTTCAACTAAACTTTAATCCTGCGACATGGAAGCTGCCTATATTCTTTCACAACTTGCGAGGTTACGACTCTCACCTTATAATGCAAGCAGTAGGACAACGCCTTCAGGGTGTCATGTATTGCACAGTCATCAGAAAAGTACATGTGTTTCACTTTAATAACATGTCTTTTTATGACTCTATGCAGGCACATGATGGGATCATTAGAGTCACTAGCTATGTCCTTAAGGTCCTGCCCAATAACGGAAGAATATTTTGACCCAACTCTCGTTAGAAAGGCGTTTACCCTTATGAGTACATGAAGAGTTGGGAAAGGTTTGACGAAGATACACTTCCGCCTAAAGACGCGTTCTTTTCTAGTCTTAAGGAAAGGTCATCAGTGATTCTGATTACCAGCATGCTCAAGAAGCGTGGCTGAAGTTAGAGTGTAAAACAATGGGGGACTATCATGATTCATACTTGATGGCTGACGTTTGTTTGTTGGCGGACGTCTTTGAAAATTACAGAAAGACCTCATGAAACATTATAGCCTGGATCCCGCGCATTATATTTCTGTGCCCGGGATGAGTTGGGACGCTTTCTTAAAGTCTACTGGAGTACAGATTGATTTATTGTCTGATTTACCAATGATTCAGATGATTGAAAACGGATTGCGTGGAGGAATTAGTATGGCGTCGCATCATTACTGTAAAGCAAACAACAAATACTTGGACGACTATGATCCGAGTAAAAGGTCTAACTATCTCATGTATTTAGATGCAAACAATCTGTATGGATGGGCAATGGCGCAACCGCTTCCATTACGCAACTTTAAAATGTACACAGGCGGCGGTACAAATAATATTCAAAAAGCATTAAAGTGGTTGGGCAGTTTGACGCCGGGTCAACAGCGTGGATACATTCTAGAAGTTGACTTAGAATATCCTCAGGAACTCCATGACCTGCATAATGACTATCCATTAGCAGCAGAAAGCCTAAAGATGGCGAAAACAGAGCCGCCTAAACTTGTGCCTAATCTTCGTGGCAAAAAAAATTATGTCTGTCATTACAGACTTCTACAATTTTATTTAAGACATGGTTTGAAGTTGACAGCTGTTCATCGTATAATTGCTTTTGATCAAGAACAGTTCATGAAACCATACATCATGAAGAACACTGATCTCAGAACTAAATCCACAGATGCTTCAGAAAAGACTTTTTCAAGCTGATGAACAACAGCTGTTTTGGAAAGACTATGGAAAATCCGCACAAGTGCAAAGATGTCAGATTGGTCACCAGAGAGAACGAAGCAATTAAGCTGACTTCAAAACCAAATTATCAGGACTTTAGAAGATTTCATGATCAGCTTTTTGGCATAATGATGAAAAAAAAAAGTCAAATTGGACAAGCCTGTATTTATTGGGTTTACTGTTTTAGAATTATCAAAGCTTTTGATGTTAGAATTTCTTTATGACTACTTTAAGCCCCTATATCCTGAGTCCAGAGTACTTTACACAGATACAGATAGTTTTGTTATAGATATCCCTACTGAAGACATCTATAAAGACATGGAATTAGAAGTAGCTAAAGGGCATGCGGGATGGTACGACACATCTGATTATCCTAAAGATTCGCCTTTGCATTCAATTACTAATAAGAAGGTTTTAGGAAAGATGAACGATGAATTATCTGGAAAGGTGATCAAGGAGTTTGTTGGGTTAAGGTCAAAAATGTACAGTATTTCGAGCCAGGAGAAAACCATTAAGAAAGCAAAAGGAATATCTCGCAGTGTTGTGCAGTCAAACATATCGCATGACAACTATAAAGAAGCATTGTTTGACAATAAGACTTTTCATCATGGCAACGTAAAACTGCGATCTAATCTACATGAGATCAACACAACTGTTGTAACAAAGAAGTCATTAGATAGAACAAACACAAAACGTGTGTTTGTTAATCCAGAGTTTTCATATGCAATTGGACATTGGAGAACGGCATAATTATATACATTCTTCGGGTTCATATTTTTCCTTAACTTTATCTATAAGATCAATCATATCATCCTCCAATTCAGACAAATTTTTTCTCACGTTTGCTTGATGTGCCGGACTTTTTTTTATTATTTCAAGATATTCTTTCCCCCATGTTTGATAATCAAAATTTGGGATTTTAAGTTGTAGGTGATCTGGTTGCATTGCCATGTGCTGATGAATCCTCGCAAATGTTGCACTAATAGCAGAACTCAAATCAAATAATTCTTCTATTAATTCCAAGGTCTTTTCCTTTATCATTCTTGTTTCATTCTGTGCTTCCTTCTGAGCCTCCATTTTAGACTCAAATATATTTATGTAAATTAATTAAAGCGGAACTGTGTCTGGTGGAATTATCTGCAGTTCCTCCTTCACAAAAGATCTTTGAGGAGCTGGTTGTTTTGTTGTGTCAGTTTCTCGTAAATAATACACGGGCGGATTCATTTTTACAATTCTTTTTATTTCATACGGGTCAACACTCCAAACTGGAAACAGTTGCCCTAATGCGAGTATCCCCTTCTGCTTCCCCCGGCAATAAAGGTACCTTACTTTCAAACCAAACGGCAATAGTTTGCTGGATGAACTGGAGTCTTCAGCAACATTTATTATTTGTTTTTTAATTGCTTGTACTGGTTTTAAACCCTTTAAATTCTTCATTATTCATTGCGCGCAAAACTGAGGGCAGTCTTCTAACCCATTCTGTGTTGCGAGAATTGTCAATCAGCTCTCTGTGATACTGGTAGGAGAAAAGTCTTTCAGCTAACTGTTTGTTAAAGTTTTCAACTAAAGCCTGTGATCTGTGAACTCCCCGGATGCCTCTTTTAATGGTAACTCTATGTTTTAACAATAATTGATTCACTCGGCCTTTAAATTCTTTTCCATCATCGACTTGAATCATGCGAGGGTAAGTTAAAGGACCTCGTTGGTATATTAGTTGTATAGCAACAGCAACAGCAGAAGCACTCTTTTGTGGCTGATGCTTCTTGTTAGGTCCCATGGGAATTGAGAACTGTTCTCTTTCGTCCTCCCCATCTTCCTTCACCTGATCAGCATGCTTTCTCTTTCACATTCTTCCCACATACATGCAACACATGACACAAAAGATGTTATATTGCGCTTAGGTCCACTCCACGAGGAGTGACAATATAATTTGTCAGTTCTGCATATAGAAGCATTATACCCAGTGGGTATCTGGACAGGTACATATAATATTGAACCTGTAAACATCAGATTTCTTTTTATCCAGTAATTTCTTGACTTTAAGTCCCGTTCTTGCAAGTGTTTTTCTCGGGTCCTTTGTTAAGTTGGGAAATAAAACGAAATAAATTCAACCTTAGCTTCACTTGGACCATACCTTTTGTTTGTAAGTTAACGGAATTTCAAAGATCAAACTCACCCATAGCTTCAAAGGAAATACATTGTTGTCCAGGAAACTAAAATTAAACCCTTTACGTCACTACAGATTCAAAAGGGGCAATACCCTTTGTTTGCCAGGAACGCTAATAATCCGTATTTCTTTCGCTTTCTGACCAGCGCTTTGCGCCGCTTTCTTTCAACACTGCTGAAGGGGGTTAAAAACATAATTCCCTGGGATCTGAACCTTGAGTTTGACTGAAGGGGGAAAGCGCCGCCCGCGCCTTTGACTGAAGGGGTGGGAGGGGGGGAATTTTTTTCCGAGAGCAGGGAGTGTGTCTTCACTGATAGCGTGTTACTCGAAAGGAAGCCTTTACGCATCCCGCGACCTGCATTAAGGATTTTGTCTTACCGGAACTACCGGAATGCTTTTACGCATGCCTAGCCTGTTTGAGAATTTCATTTACCGGAAATTACCGGAATAATCGCGCTCCGCCACAAATACCCTTATGTCCCATAAGAACTTTTGTGGCTGATGCTTCTTGTTAGGTCCCATGGGAATTGAGAACTGTTCTCTTTCGTCTCCCCATCTTCCTTCACCCCTGATCAGCATCTTTCTCTTTCACATTCTTCCCACATACATGCAACACATGACACAAAAGATGTTATATTGCGCTTAGGTCCATTTCCACGAGGAGGGGACAATATAATTTGTCAGTTCTGCATATAGAAGCATAATTTAACCGTGGGTATCTGGACGGTACATAAAATATTGAACCTGTAAACATCAATTTCTTTTTATCCAGTAATTTCTTGACTTTAAAGTCCGTTTCTTGCAAGTGCTTTTCTCTGGTCCCTTGTTAAGTAGGAATTAAACGCATAATTCAACCTTAGTTTCACTTGGACCATCCCTTTTGTTTGTAAGTTAAGGAAATTTCAAAGATCAAACTCACCAAAAGCTTCAAAGGAAAATACATTTGTTGCCAGGTAAACTGAATTCAACCTTTAAACGTCACTACAGATTCAAAAGGGGCAATACCCTTGTTTCCCAGGTAACGGCAATATCCCGTATTTCTTTCGCTTTCTGCCCCAGCGCTTTGCGCCGCTTTCTTTCCAACACTGCTGAAGGGGGTTAAAAACTTTAAAATTCCCTGGGATCAAAACCTTGAGTTTGACTGAAGGGGGAAAGCGCCATGAGACACTTCTTGCTCATGTCGAGCATGAAGTGTTGACCCCCCAGTCAAAACCGAACGGTAGTGGACCTAAGCGCATTGACCATCAAAAATTAGAATTATGACATCATCACATAAATAATAATGACAATTGCTATAGCACCCCCCAACCACGTAGGGTGGCGGGTGCTGTACAATTTGTAAACCATCCAACAGCTAAAATGGTAAGCAGAACCACGCACGCCTCAAATTGTGCGTGCCCAGGTCATGAACAACGAACACCCCACACACTGCCCGCACACCGCATCTGACGCGTGCACACAAATCCCCCCGCGTGCATACGCACGGGAACATAATTATTGCATCCCAAAAACTCCTATATGACCAATGAAAGCTCCTTCGTACGCGAGCAACTTGTACAACAACAAGTCTTCTGGGGTTGTAGTGAACAGCTCCTTTGTACCGATGGTACACAAACATAATGTCTTGAGGGGTTTTTCCGTCTTTCTTGCTGCTGTTGGTGCGCCCTTGTCCGCCGGCATTGTCTGTTAGCATCCACCCCGGTCCGGAGCCCCCGGGACTGTAAAGCATAGAAACCAAAAACGAGAGGCAGTATCCCCCTTTCACTGTGGAGTCATACTGACTAAAACTGTTTGGGTAAGCGAAAAGACTGTCCTAATATTTAGATTTGATGAAGAACGGCTATGTTCCTAATGTATCTTTTGAATGCGTCTGACTTCCATCTCCCTAGTTGCCGTATCTGTGCATCTGACATGCCACGAGCTGCCGCTGCTGTTGTGCTCCTACCCTAAAGCTATGTGATGTGAATTGTGATGCTGGGTAGCGGCAAAATGCCAGTGTGAGGCGCAGCTGAGTGTTGAATTTGATCTGGTGACGGGGGCCCCAGGGGCCTTGAGGAAGGGGTCCAGGAGCTCGGCCCCTTTTCTGCTAAAAAATCTGTCAGGGCCCTGTATAGGGAAACTCCCCTCCGTCCCCTTCTGTATATTCTAGAGAAAAAGTCTGACCTTTGCTGTGTTGTAATGGTGAAATGTGACTGTCATGTGCGACTGCTGAATTGTGACTTAAATGTACCCCGGAGGTTGGGGTTTTTGTCCGTAGCCGAGGTACGTTATTTCGCCAATGCGTAGGAAGGCATAAAAGGTAGTAGGTACATAGCTTTGAATAAAATGCACTCTTTCATGCTGATGCATGTATGACGTGGGGCGGAAACAATGTTCTTTAGCATCCCTTTTAAATTTGGTAGCCTTGTGTCGCAGGTGGTTGCCGCTGTGTATGAAGTGAGCATCTTCTGTATGAAAAAGGCTGCTGTTGGGTCTGGTAGGGACTAATCTTGTGAAAGTAACTAATTGCCGAGATGTGTGCTGACACCGTTGCCGGCTTGAAACTTTTTTGAACCAGTCTGCAATGAATATGCAACTGTACTGCTTTAAGGGAGACAGCAGAAAAACCCGGGGCCCTTCTGTGGCGAAATCTAAAAAAACCCGGGCCCCAGCTACGCCTGTATGCATTCGGGGTTGAAGGTGCGAGGGATGTTTGTAAGAGATCTTGAGCTGTCGCTATGAGTGGGGCAACTCGGCAGGCGGCACTGGCGTGGAAGCTTGTTGGCCAAAGGGTGCCAGCCTTCTGAATTCCTGTACCTGCAACCGGGACAGTGAGTCGCCAATATATTCTTGTTACCGGGTACATGATATGCTTTAAAACAGGATATTGAACCGAAGACATGTTAATACTAATCTACGAACTAGCACCATTTCTTCCCGTCCTTTGATGTTTGTTTGTTCACAATCTCTGTTACTGCACTATTGTCTGTGTAAAATTCTACGCAGGAATTGGCCATTGCGTGTGCCAGGTTTCTCCCCGCTAACACTATGGGGTAAAGTTCTAATAACGCAATCGACTGTGCTACCCTTTGTCCTTCCATGTACCATAGAACCATTCCTTACCCAAAATGGCGCCATAACCTACTGAACCGCTGCATCTGTAAATAGGCGAAGATGTTGCGAAGATGACCACCTATTTGGGAGCATGACTGACTTCCCATTGAACTCTTGTAGAAATAGCCCCCAAGTGTGGAGATCGTCTCTTGCAGTTTTTGTAATCGTAGGAATGAAACGGTTTGTGTATGCCAATTTTTTAGGTTGATCAGCCTCCGTAAGAAAGGTGGGCCCCGGGAACAATGGCTCCGCACGCAAAGTTGAGAAAACTATGACTGATTAAATATCGCAGCTGTACTTTGTTTTTTGTCAGGCATTCCGCTACTAGTGCCTTCCCTTTGGCGAGCTTATCCGCAGGCAGTCTGATCTCATCTGTCGCGTGTTCGAGCTCGTAACCCAAGAAAGTCAGTAATTGTTTTGGGTTGCGTGGTTTTTTCTGGTGCTGTTGGGATTCCCAGATTCGAGCACATTTGCTGGGAACTTCCTAAGACTAGTCTGGCATTTCTGTTGTGTGTCCCTTACTTTTAAGGAAATCGTCTAATACATGTCCCATGTTTGGTATTTGCTTTGCACTGGCCATCCATTGCGGGGCGTTGCTGAGGCGTTTCGAATATACGACAGCGGGATCTAAAACCCCAAAGGGAGGCATTTGTCGTAGTAATATTGCCCTTTCCAACACAAACCAAAGGGGGGGGGTACTGTGAGGGGTTTGTAGCGGAACGATCCTGAAAGCGTCTGCAACATCCGTCTTTGCTAGGTAACCATGTTTTCCTATGCGTGCGATTGCTGCTACGGCTCGTCTATAGATTGGTACTAAAACCATAGCTTCTGTGTTGGTATTCCGTCATTGATCGATTCCCCTTGGGGTACGAGAGATGGTGTATAAGACGAAATTTCCCCGTCTCTTTCTTGGGCACCAGACCTATCGGTGAAATGCTGAGGTTTGTAAAGGGTTTTGTCCTTAAATGGCCCTGCTAAACGTCCTAATCTACTTCTTTGTCTAGTTTACTATCTACATTTTAGGGGTCTTCTGGGAAGCAAAGTTGGTGCCTCCTTGTGGGTTAAAGAGCCTTGTAACCACTCGGAAGCCCCATCTGAAACCTTCGCTAAGGAAAACTGCTAACTCCCTGTCATAACCTATCAGGTAACGTGCTAGCACTTCATGCTTGACTGGGGTTTGGGAGGACTCTACTGTCGCCCTCCCCAAAGGGGGTGGGATTTTTTTTTTTGGGCGGTTCCCCTCTGTGCTCGGTGTGACCCAGCGGTTATGTTCTGCTTGGGACGAAAGGGGGCTGCATTGTGGCTATGTGTGAATTTAGTCATCACTCTGAAAGGTTTGTTGACCCGGCAGTGGGCAGTCTGTGAAGGGATGGTGCCCCCTACAGTTGTAGCAGTTGTGCTGGAAAATTGCACTCTGCTGCGTATGCGCAGTAGCCTGTGGGTGGTATTTGAAACATACCCCTTTTGGTATGTCTTTTTGCGACATTGCCCGCAGTGCGACTGTCCTGTCCTTCGAGCTTGCCTCAAGGTGTGCTTTGAGGTACAGTTCCCAAATGAGCTTTCCCCCATTCTGGTCACCCGAGGTATCATCTTGCGGAACTGTTTATCGTAAGAACCCCAACCTGCCCCTTGTTGGCAAGGTTCAGGACAGTCTCCAAGTGATGTGCTAAGACCGGCCCTAGGGGTGGTGTTGTTTTGTGAGGATGGCACAGAAGCGGTTTTCCCTGCTCTCACCATTGAATGAGGGTAGCGGGTGGGCCCCTTTTTTGTCTGGGGCACCAGCTGGAGTGCTGGGACTTCCCCATTTTCAACTGGAGTGTGTAAATTCTTCTGTCTGCTCCGTTTTATCGATCATAGCACTAAGCTCTATTTATTCCCCAGCCCATATTTTTTCTTTTATTTTTGCTGGGGACCTGACTTGTTACGACTGTGACAGCATATTTTTCAGGTTTACCTTGAGGATCCGGTGGACTGGGGCCCAAATGCTGGTCTGCCAGTCCGCAGCAGCCTCCTGAGCTGGTGGTGCCCTGGAGGCCGTTTTGGTTTTGGTGGCCGCCCGTTGTTCAAGTCGGCCATTGTCATGTGCTGGGGGCCACGGCGGGTTGTGGCGGTCGCCTGTTGTGCTGGCAGGGAAAGGGGCGTGATTTTAGGCGTGTGGGGGATGCGTTCCAAAGCCTTTGAATTTTTGTATCGATTTGGCCGTGATGTTGCTCATGAATGTGTTGGCCATGGGGGCGGCATGTCCCCATTTTCATTGGCATGTGCAGTTTCCTCGCTGTTTTGGGTGGTGTGTGTGTCGCTGGGTCTGTCCGCTATGTCCTCACTCGCCTTCCATTAGGCCTTCGTCGTCCTGCGGTTTTGGTTTTTTGGGATCTGTAAAATACGAAAACTTCCGACACGAAAAGGGGGCTTACCATGCAAGAGACCTGCGATACACCCGTCGCGGCAACGCATCCTGCCGAGTTATATCTAAACATGCCCAGCACCGCTGACGTAGCCACCTTGAGGCAAAGTAGCTGAGAACCTGCAAAAACCCTTCGCGGTTAATGGACAGACACTGGTGATTGGAGGAAAAATATTGAGAACCTGCAAAACTTCACAGTAATTGACAGACGCTGGTGATTCGGAGTTCCCAGCCGGTATAGCCACCTTGCTGAGAAACCTGCTGAGTAGAAAACCTGGGACACGCTGTTGTAGCCGCTTGCTGAAAACGTTTCAAAGTTATATATGTACACATGCCACATACAGCTGATGCTGAGAAACCTGCTCAGTAGAAAACCTGGGGGCACGCTGTTGTAGCCTCCTTGCTGAAACCGTGCAAAGTTATATATGACTCATGCCACATAAAAGCTGCCAGGCACAGTTGAAAGTAGCTGCATTGAGTGCGAAACAATACAGGGCACAGCTAATATAGCTGCATTGCTTGAGAAAACATGAAACATGCAAGGTCGCAGCTGATGAGCTGCATTTTTGTATTAGTATAAAACAATATAGGGCACAAGCTAAATAGCTGCCTTGCGGAGAAACATGCAACCGAAAAAATGCAATAGCACAGCGAAGTAGCCGATCGATAGGGCACAGTAATAAAAGCTGCATTGCGGAGAAACATGCAAGACACAGCTGATGTAGCGCATTGAGTATAGAAGAATATAGGGCACAGCTAATATAGCTGCATTGTGGAAAAAAAATGCAAGAGCACAGCTGATGAAGCTGCATTGAGTAGACAATATAGGGCACCGCTAATGTAGCTGCATTTGCGGATAACCATGCAAGAGCCAGCTGAAGTAGCTGCATTGAGTATAGAACAATATAGGGGACAGCTAATATAGCTGCATTGTGAAAAACATGCAAGAGCACAGCTGATGAAGCCCGCATTGAGTAGACAATGGACAACGGAGAAACATGCAAGAGCACAGCTGATGTAGCTGCATTTAGTAGAAACAAATATAGGGCACAGCTAAATGTAGCTGCATTTCGGATTTAAAAATGCAAGAGCACAGCTGATGTAGCTGCATTTGAGTATAAAACAAAATAGGGCACAGCTAATATAGCTGCATTGCTGAGAAAAATGCAAAGGTCACAGCTGATGTAGCTGCATTGAGCAGAAAACAAAATAAGGCACAGCTAATGTAGCTGCATTGCGGATAAACCATGCAAGAGCACAGCCGATGTAGCTGCATTGCGGATAACCATGCAAAGGCACAGCCGATGTACTGCATTGCAGATAACCATGCAAGGGCACAGCTGATGTAGCTGCATTGCGGATAACCATGCAAGGGCACAGCTGATGTAGCTGCATTGCGGATAACCATGCAAGAGCAAGCTGATGTAGCTGCATTGCGGATAACCATGCAAGGGCACAGCTGATGTTGCTGCATTGCGGATAACCATGCAAAGCACAGCTGATGTAGCTGCATTGCGGGTAACCATGCAAGAGCACAGCTGATGTAGCTGCATTGCGGAAAAACCATGCAAGGGCACAGCTGATGTAGCTGCATTGCGGATACCATGAAGAGCACAGCTGATGTAGCTGCCTTGTGGTCGGGCACAGCTAATATAGCTGCATTGCGGAGAAACATGCAAGAGCACAGCTGATGTAGCTGCATTGAGTATAAAACAATATAGGGCACAACTAATATAGCTGCATTGCAGAAAAACCATGCAAGAGCACAGCTGATGGAGCTGCCTTTAGTAGAAAACAATACAAGGCACGCTAATGTTGCTGCATTGCGGATAACCATGCAAGAGCACGCTGATGTACTGCATTGAGTATAAAACAAAATAGGCACAGCTAATATCGCTGCATTTTCAGAAAAACCATGCAAGAGCACAGCTGATGAAGCTAATCGAGTAGAAAGCAATATCGGGCACAGCTAATGTAGCTGCATTGCGGATAAACATGCAAGAGCACAGCTGATGTAGCTGCATTGAGTATAAAACAAAACGGGCACAGCTAATATAGCTGTATTGCTGAGAAACATGCAAGGTCACAGCTGATGTAGCTGCATGAGTAGAAAGCAAGATAGGGCAGAAACATGCAAGAGCACAGCTGATGCTGCATTGAGTGTAAAGCAATATGGGGCACAGCTAATATAGCTGCATTGCTAAGAAACATGCAAGAGCACAGTGATGTCACTGCATTGATTAGAAACCCCGCAAGAAGTCAACCAGGGTCACAGTTAATATAGCTGCATCGCAGAGAAACATGCAAAATCGCCGCTGTGTAGCTGCAATGAGTAGTAACATGCTGCATAAGTCGAAAACAGTGTCAAGGTCATGGATAACCCAGCCGCATTGCGCAAAACATATCCGGGTAATAATCATGGCAATTATCATGGCCACCTTGCTGACAGACATGCGCTGAATGAACAAAACAAGAGGGACCCGAAATGCTACATCTGTAAATCGTGTTAATAAATGGGAAATACCTACTTTTTGTAAACTGTATTAATAAAATGGGCAACCGAAATGCAATCCGAGTCTGCCGTGAAAGTTTCTGAGTGCACTGAAAATGGTCTGCCGTGTGAATAGATGACGCATCCATCCTTCACCCCCCCCTACCCCTTTTTTTTTTTTTTTTTTTTTTTTTTTTTTAAAAATGTATGCGGTTAAGCAACATAGTAAAGGCAGACCGAAAAGGGGGCCAACCAGCCAGAACATCACATAAGTAGGCTTAAATTTTGGTAAAGCCTAGTGTGAACATGTCACTGCCCTGTGTAACAACTAGGCTACTTTGTATGCATTTAGCTTTTACCCTTTTACTTTGTTGCATGCTACTATCAAGGCTCCCCTGATTGATTTGTAGAACTTGAAATGCCCTGATTTGACAGATGCACACCGTCACTCAGGAAAAAGTGTCTTTTGGAACGTCTGAGTGAAAATATTCGTGGGTGGTCCATGTTGTGACGTATGGGAGTCCTTCAAATTGCCGCGTGTTGCTGTTCGAGTACTTGGGGCCCATGTGTTGAATTCTATTGCTTCCCCCTGTGATAGAAACCACCATTTCCGGATGTTCAGCTTTGAACCTTGGCAGCAACTGTCCGAACATGACGTGTTCCACCCCGAATCTACCTTTCAATAAAGAGGCCAAAGGGCCAACATATCCATAGCTAAGTCATCGTGTGTTGTCCCAAGCCGAAATCGTTGCCTCCTATCTGAAGGAAGATGATGTTGGGTCGTTGTTTAAGCTTGTCCATTATGCCTGGGAGAGTTTCGTTATCGCGCAGAAGGCCGTGTACCGTCAGTCCTGCTCTGCCGACAATCTCCACAGAGCAAGTGTCTTGCAACTTAATATCTGCTTTCAAACGCACATCATCTGCATCACAAATATGCTGAGCAAAACGTTTGATGATGGAATGACCAAGTAGCAAGGCATGAGGCAGGGTCGACACCGTGTAGGCTTCGATGGATGAGGATCTTACCTTCAATTTTTTCCGAGAGCAGGGAGTGTGTCTTCACTGATAGCGTGTTACCTCGAAAAGGAAGCACTTTTACGCATGCGCGACCTGCATTAAGGATTTTGTCTTACCGGAACCTACCGGAATGCTTTTACGCATGCCTAGCCTGTTTTGAGAATTTCATCTTACCGGAAATTACCGGAATAATCGCGCTCCGCCACAAATACCCTTATGTCCCATAAGAACTTTTGCGTTAATGGTTCCGCATCTTTGTATCTTGAAGCTATGTCAATGACTGTAAGCGCGTACTTAAATCTTTTTCGTCTAATCGTATCATGGGGTAAATATAGAAGATCCATTTGATGGGTGTCGTTCGGTATTGTATTCACAAAGTGTGGTCTCTGTATTCGTCTAGGCGCAGGTAAATAAATTTGCCAAATTGCTTGTTTAGATAACCATTCCTTTGCTGTTTGTTCACTGACTCCGGCTGCTTGGCTTAGCTTTTTGATTGCTGTTATTCCCTTCCAATATCCTTTTGGTGAATAATAGATTTTGTTCATTTTTTATTCAGCCAATATTATGTGCAACAAAATACACAACGGTCATGCCAAAGACAATAAACGCGATTTCTTGCATCTTTTGTTTTTCTGATGGATGATAAAAGTCGCTGAATTTTGGTGGGGGCAATGTCTCGATTGGTTTGCCTGTTACAAGATAATATTCTATTATTGCTTGATCAACATCTTTAAATGTGTAAGCTGCATGCCCCTGTTTTTTTCAGTGTGTCGTTAATAAAATCTAACTGCTCAATTCTCTGCTTTTCATAGTGATCTTGTGCTGCGGCTAGTTGCTCCATAGCTTTGTTATGTCTTTTTCTTTTCGCCATCATCCCGCAGTTTACTAAACGCGTAATTACTTCCGCTAAAAACAAGCGCATTAACCACTGCACCACCTATCATCATTACGAGTGAAGCCATTTTTTATAAATGTATTTTTTTTTACATATTTATATTATCTGGAATTATTCCTTGCTTAACGAGAAAATCTTTCGTAGCAAATGAAGCTGTAATAATAGCAATCAGCTTTGCTGAATCCTCAAAGTCTAGCTTGCCAAGATCTGCTGGTTTTATTTTAACAGGCTTTTACCAAGCATCGTGTATCCTACACTTGGGCCTCCAATAACAGCAGAATGGTATACAAGGTTGGCAACAGTTTTTTCGGCGCTCATTTTTAAAAAATAAAATAATTATAATTAATAAAAACATGAACGGTGATGATCTACTACAGCTACAAGGCAGCCTAAACCTTCCTGAACTTATGAATGACCAAGTTGACGACCAAGCTATTATGTCCAAAAAGGAAAGGCTGTATTCTTTGGCAGCATGTGGGAAAACAAAACAGTTCCTCGGAAATGAATTCAGCATAGAACAGATTCAACTGATGTCGCCACAAGACATTGTAAAGTATCATAACAGGTATGAAGCGCAACTAGGATCGAGAATGGTAAAAAGTGTCGGGCAAACGGTTCTTAGTTTGTACACTAAACTAGTCAGTAGATTTGCTCCCATTGATTCTGAACAAGACTTTATGTATGATTTAACGCAGGATCCAGTTTTAACTAAGTCATTAGAGTCTCTAGGGTGTGATCTGTATTACAGATTTGGAACATTGTTATCGCCATTAATCATGGATTAATTACTTTTAATCATATAGATTTTATTTCCCTTCAAAATGACCGAGCCAGAAATCAGCAGAATCAGAAATCATTGAATCCAGTGAAGAAAGTGACCAGTGAGAAGCATCCTGGACGTGTTGAAGCAGGAAAAAGAGTAGCAGAGTGGAACAAACAACAAAAATTAAAATTACAGAATATAACTCATCATGAAAACATAACACCGCCAACGCTAAAACAAGATGATTCAATGCCAGCTATAAAAACTCCATGTGATTCAAGGCCTACAGCACCAAAGTCTTCATGGAATATTGAACTTAAAACTGTTGTCATTTTTGGCGCCCTTGCTGCTGCTGGGGCGGTTATTACGGTTATAAAATATATAAACAATGGCAACAAAAACAAAAGCAGTCAAAACAACCTGAACCACTAAATACAGAAGACAAAAGCATGCCAGAACCACCAACAACAAAAGATCATTTTGATCCATTTCAAATGCAATAATATTTTAAGAATTTAAATTTTTTTGAT
>JAFLJL010014848.1:0-25411 GCA_018398815.1 Conus ventricosus | reverse complement strand
GCCCTCTGATGGTTGCAATAACCATCTCATCCGTGTACTGTGGTGGGAATATCACACTGGTTAGTGTTGAAGTATTGTGGGTAGATAGTGTTACTTTTGCTTTTGACTGATAAATTTTAAATTTGCTGCCCATCTTGACTTATCGAACACATTCTTGGATGTGCTATGAGAGGACCTGGTAGAAGTCCCTGTGGTGTTGGGGGGTGTTTTCATATGAGGCGAATAGCGGGCGGATTAAATGATGGTTCTTCTGCCTTTGTGGACTCCAGCCTTTTCTTCGCAGCTCCATTCACTTGTAATCTATTTCAGAATGATTGGGAGGTGGGGGGTATTGTGCTGGGGGACATTACTTGATTACATTGAATGTGTGGTAGTTCTGGCCAGTGTAGGATGGATTTCTTTCTTTGGCAATGTTAATGATTAGTGATTGAATCTATGGCGTGAGTAAACTCCCTAGAGTGCCATAGCTTTCTGGTTGATGGGATGTTAGCGTGATCAGTACTATACCCACCCCCTCCCATCACTCCATGGTTGGAGTGTTTTGCGGGGTATGGTGTCAAGTGCTGATACCTTTACTTTCAATGCCAGAACTCCTCACCAAACTTGCTGGCAACTTTACTGCTTGCTTCCAGTTCTCATCATAAGATGATGTTCGCTTGGTACAAGTATGCTACAATCTGAAGTGCTATTGTCTTCGTCGTATCCATCGGTTTTCCCATTGGTGCGTCCAGAATAAAAGGTCTACTCTTACTCCTGTCTGCTTCAGGCTCCAAGCCTTTCATTTACTTTGTATTCTCATTTCGTTCCCCATGAGTATAACACCTCGCTTGAGAAAGAAAGTTAACTCAGCGACAGGACGCAATTGCTATGCACTCTGTCCGGACACCAGTGATGGACGCACTATGATTTGCAAATCTGTCACGGTACACAGTGACTGGGACGCACTATGCTATGCACTACTGTCCGGAAACAACAGTGACTGGACGCACTTTGCTATGCACTCTGTCCGGAACTAGTGTTCTGGAGCACTATGCTATGCACTCTGTCCGGAACACTGTGATAATGGAAGCACTATGCTTCTGCACACTCTGTCACGGAACAACAGGACTGGACGCACATATGCTTTGCACTCTGTCACGGAAAACACAGTGGGGGGGGGGGGGGGGGGTACTGGACGAACTTATGCTATGCACTCTGTCCGGATCACAGTGACTGGACGCACTATACTAGGCACTCTGTCCGGAACACAGTGAATGGAAGCACTATGCTATGCACTCTGTACGGTACAAAGTGAGTGATATTGTCTTACTCTCACCGTTCTGCCTTTCAGGTTTCTCCTCCCATCTCTCTCCGTCTGCCTCTAGATGGGACATTGGTTTGTTGAATGCAAACACTTTACTGAGTGTGTTTGTGCCAGCTTTTATATTCAAGTATCGTATTTCTACGTCTTATCTTATAACTCTTTTCCTTTTGTGATATTGTAACCTAGTGGAAAAACTCTCTCTCTCTCCTCTCTATCTCTTCTCTTCTCTCCTCTCTCTTCTCTCTCTCTCTATATATAGCTCTCTCCTCTCTCTATCTCCTCTCTCTCTCTCTCTATCTGTCTGTCAGGTCTGTCTGGTCTCATTCCCTTTCTAAATATCCATTTCATCCCATTCGTCTGATAAATCTCTGTCAGGTCTGGCAAACAACCCGTTCCCCAACCTATCCCCCAGTTTCCCACTAGCAGTGTTGAAACAATGAGGAGTACACAGGTGGACCAATTTCTCCGCTCCACTCTCCTTTCGTTTCCATCACCATATGCTCCCTCTTCCAGGCTGTCAGCGAAGCCCACCTGAGGGTGGGGCACGGCACCTGACTTGGCAGCCTCTGTCACTGAGGTCAATGTGAGAGCAATGTTAGTTCCTTGGTTTTTTTTTGTCCGTCTTACTGTTGTGGTTTGGTTTTGATGTCTAAAGGAATTTTTGTTTTTGACTGAGGAAATGGATGAGCGTTTTTAGCGTCTTTTTTGTTGTGCTTTTATTCTTTCATTTCTCCATGTCTTTTTAATCGTTTTTCTTCTCTTTTTTCGAATATTATCCTTGTTATTTTTTTACCTTACTATGTGATCAGAAAAACTCTAACGATTCGGATCTTTCGAACCGCTTTCAACTGTTTTACCTTTAATTCCTGGTAGCCGGGAGAAAGTTATATTAGAAAAATCTGAGCAAAGCAATTTGCCATGTTTTCTGTCTGGTTTGTATGTCTGTATTGAGTCAGGAGACAATTTATCAGTGGCCCATTATGTCCCCTCTGATTCTGTCTGTTTGTAGGTCTGTATTGTGTCAGGGAGACATTTATCAGTGGCATACTGTCCGATGTCTATCAGTTTTGAGTCGGGAGTCACTTTATCTGTGGCTATACTGGTCCACCTGATTAGCTCCCTCCGCACCACAAAACCCCCACCCCTTTTCCTACCTTTGCCCACCCCTTCACCTATCTCCTCAATTGCTGCCTCACCTTACTTGGTGAAGAGGGGAGACGTCATGACGGTTAAGAATTTTACGGTACTTTAGCAGCACGAAGCGCAAAAACATTTTATTTATATCCATTTTCTGTTTTATAATTCATATTTAATGTTATGATTTATATCCTTTCTGTATGTGTATATGTATGTGAATCAAACAAAAACTTGGACTGGTTGCCATCTTTCTGTCTTCATCTCTACTGAGCCTTGGTCAAGTTGGTCCTATGTTATTACTTCTGTTTCTCCCTCTACGTTGTCTATACTTCTTGTTATCCCTCTATGTTATATGCTATCGGATTCTCCCTCTGCGCCTTTGCACCCCCCCCCCTTTTTTTTTCCTGTCTCATTGCGCCCCTCAAATTTCTCCTTCCTTCTTCTGTTACTTGTAGCTGGCACAGAAAAATAACACCAAAAACGAGAAAAAGATACAGATCTAAACCGTCAAAAACACACGTCATAATTACTTATTAGTATATACATTTTTTGCTAACTGAGAGGGGGAAGGAGACTAGTTTCTGCTTTCATTTTTTTTTCTGTTTTGATTTATCGTCTTTGATCATTGCAGACAAAATAATTGGTCTTTGAAACGGTACTGATCATACAGAATATGTTTGCTCTCATCTCATTGCATCTTATGAAACTCCAGTAATTTATCACTTATAAAATATAAGAAAGCGAATTAATTACATTCACTACAAAGGATATGTCTTATTGTGGGGGATATTTACATTGTTGTCGGTTGTTTTGTTTTCATCACATTGTTTTTCAGCCACACCCTTTCTCTAGCTCTTCCCCCAGAGTCTTTGTCAGCACTACGGAAAACAAAGAGGAAGAGAAGCAAAGGAGCTCTCTTATCCTCTCATCCTTTTATTTACATCCCCCAATACTCATCTTCCTGGTTGTCAGGCCACTTCCTCTGACTAACCGCCTACATCCTCCCACCTCCCTCCCCTTCCTCCGAACCTCCATCCTCCCATCCTCCCCCCCCTCACCCCCATCCTCACATCCGCCCACCTCCCATCCTCCATTCCGTACCTCCTCCCTTCCCTTACCTACCTCCTCCTTCATTCCCCCATCCTCCCTTCATCCATCAACCCTCCTCACTACCTCCCACCTCCTGCCTCATCACAGCATGCATCCTCATGGGAGGCCCCTACGCGTGAATTCCTTTCCTCAGCATCTTTCAACATACTTTGTTCACTGAGGTTTGTGCCTGCCGTGCGTGCGTGCGTGAGTGCGTGCGTGCGTGTGCGTGTGTGTGTGTGTGTGTGTGTGTGTGTGTGTGTGTGTGTGTTGTGGTGTGTGTGTGTGTGTGTTCCTTCTGTTGTGGTTTCATGTTGTTCTCATCAGGGGGGGGGGGGGGGGACTTGACGTGGTGGACAGTGGAGGAGATGTTTTTGGCTGTTTTTTCCTTAGTGTACCCATTCTTATCTCACATGCCATTTTTTATTCTTTTTTTGTTTTTCTTCTTTAGCGTTCATGCTGTCCATGTAACTCCATTTTGGGTCAACCAAACAAATAAAGACTACCAATGTTAAGTGGGCACGGTAGGTCTGTCCAGCGCACTGGGCTAAGGCGTAGGTCAGAATTCATGTTATTCGTAGCCTCGTGCGTGGCCCGCTTCTTCAGTTCTATCATCTTAGGTAACTCATCTATCTTCTGTTTATAAATCATGAGTAGTGTGTCTCAAAAACTTAAGCGGTTTTGGTTGTAGCGTATAGGGTCTAGTCCGCACGTTAGTGTCGCCTTTAATGAAACTGAAACTAAAACTGGACATGATCCTGGAGCTCCACTCTTTGGATGCAGTTTCAACCGCTTTAACCTCGATTTTCACTCACTGCTTTGTTGTAGAATTATTCTTATTTATTTGTGTGTTCCTCCTTTCTTTGTTGTTGTAGATTATGTACTTCTGTGTGTGGACCGTGTTTACCCACGCCATTAAGACTGCAATACTCCAGCTGCGGGGGAAGGTATCATGCTATGTGAAACGTGGCTTTCCTTACCAACGGCCAAACTGCCTTCTCTTCCGGTAAGTAGGTGATGGGATTTTAGTGGTGTGCAAGATGTTGTGCGTGCGTTCACACCCGGACCTCGGTTTATAGTCTCAATTCGAAGGACACCTGTACAAAGTAAAAAAAAAATAACATAATAAAACGGGGTTATTGGAGTCAAATATCAACGTTTACTCCGAGGGGAGTTAAAATTCCCCCTGTTCGATAATCGAACCCGTAACCTCAAGATCACGAGTCATGGCGCTCTACCTAGGAGCTATTCGGCCTCAGGTGAATTGATTCACCTGGAATGTAGCCTCTGTTCAGAATCGCTATATTTTCTTGGACATGTTGGGAAAACAGCTCTGGAGTCTAGTGTCAGGATGTTCATGCAATACCTACCCTTGTTTCTCGCTCACTGTCGTGTTTTATGATTTTTTTTTAGATAGAGTAAATGTACCATCGTTTTGTACTCACTGAAAATGTGGTTGCCACTGGTGTCATTAGCTCTCTCATTATTGTCTGTCTGAACGCATTCTCGTGTCTCGGACAATTTATTCATGGAATGAAATCTGTGGACCCATGCTGTATACTGTGTGTGTGTGTGTGTGTGTGTGTGTGTGTGGGTGTGTGGTGTGTGTGTGTGTGCTGTGTGTGTGTGTGCTGTGTGTGTGTGTGTGTCAAATACCAGTCGGCCCCCAAACAAAATAGTGTTCACTTTTTGATAATATGAACTTGTTGTTATTTTACAAAAAAAATGGCTTTACTTCTTGGGTTTCAAGAAATTGCACAGGACACAGGTTTACAAATAAAAACACGCTATAAACAGGGTCCTCTTAGACTAAATAAAATAAACAACAAATTTTCTTTCATTTGAGTCTGGCATCAATCATCACTTATCACCCGTACCTATCCCGGAGTCTTGATGACACGTGGGTGCGATACAGACGACTTTGCACCAGATTCCCTACAACCACTTCCTGGTTATCGATCGCTATGTTCGGTCAGTTGATTGAGTGTAAGCAGTCATCGCACTGTTGCTGTCCCTATCATTCTGCTTCTTCGCATTGTTTCCTTGTCGGAACAGTGTTGGCTAGTCCTGTTAATTATTATATTTTTACCATACTATATCATTTCTTTCTATGGACAATAGGTCTTCGTTTGGTCAAGGCTTGCCTTAAGCTGTTCTGGACCTACAAGCTGGGGTTATGTGGGTTTTCTATGAAGAATGCCGTGAGCTTGAAGATAAGCATCTATTCTCCTCATCCCTGAATCCTTCTCTCGATTTCAGTTGTCCGAGTCCATGTCTCACAGGCATAGAGAAATATGACGATGACCAGGGAGCGCATCAGTCTGATCTTGGAACTGAGTGTAATGTTTCTGTCATCCAGATGGGTCTTAGCCTGGCTAGTGCCGCTGTCGTTTGCGCAGCTCTGGACAGCACTTCAGCACATCAATAAACCTACACAATCTTTTTTGTTTTTTTAAACAAAGTTCCTCGGTCCAGTAACATTTTATTCCCAGTTTTAGTCTCAGCCAACCATAAAATCTTTTCCATCTCTGTGACATCTCGTCAACATACGGAAAAAAGATTGTGCCTGTGCTTGTCTAAAAAAACACGTACACACTCCCTTACTCCACCTGGAGGAAAGTTCCTGGAGGTTTGCTGAGCCTAACATAGGCTAGACGTGGCCTTTACCTTACAGTTCCTGTTGACTCCTCCCATGTCATTAAAAAGTGCCTATGAAGCATGTGCCCTCGCCAGTGCCTCTCCATGAGTCGCTGTTGATAAGTTTGTCCACTTATTCAACCAGCCATCCTATAGGTGATAAACCATTCACCCTGTATCTTTACTGCATGTGCAGCATGCATGTTGATCGGTTTCCATGACTAGGTGGGTCAAGACACAAGACTTTAAGATCCCTCCTTTTTTGTTCAAACTTGCACAAGTGATCTATATTTTCCATTGACGTATCGTTTTCACATATAACGCACATGAAACCATCAGGAACTTAGGCACACTTCCTAACACTACTGTCTGTCTGTCTGTCTGTCTGTCTCAATTTTGATCCGACTCTCATTCCTTCAACATCTCAAAAACTTTTCCATCCCTTTTTCATCTGATAAGCCTCCCTCACGTCTCACAACTAATCCTGCCCCCATCTCTACCCTCACGTTTCCTGTCAACAGCACTGAAACAAAGAGGTGACAAGGGGTGGCTCTTTCTTCACTCTCCTTTTATTTCCATCACCACTCGCTCCACTTCCAGACTGTCAGGGAATCCCCTGAGGGAGGCACCACGGCCTGGAGCCCTTGCCGTAGTTACTGAGGTCAACCTGAGAGCACTGGCTGTGCATTGAACGTTTTGGATCCATCTTCTGGTGTGGTTGCAGTTTGCTGTCTCCAAGGAATTAAGGTTCAGAATGGATGAGCGTTTTTTGTGTGTGTTTGTTTGTTGTTGTTGTTTTTCTAACTTTTTTCCTTGTTCTTTCTTACTTACTTACTTATTTACTTCTCTCTCTCTCTCTCTCTCTCTCTCTCTCTCTCTCTCTCTCTCTCTCCTCTTCTCTCTCTCTCTCTCTCTCTCTTTCCTTCTTTTTTTCTTTCTTTCTTTATTCCAATGCTTCTGGAAATATAACTTCCACCTTTCTTTCTCCTTTGATTTTCAAAATCATCGTTTTTCTCAATTAAACTTTGAAGAGGAGGGGGGAGGGGGAGCAGGGAATGGAGTCCATTTTGGGGGATTCTTTTAAACTCTTTGCACTCTAAGTCATGGTAGGGAGAAGTATATGTTAGAATGGATCTTTCTTTGCACCGATCTCGTTGTAGAGTTCAGAACAATGGTCCATCTTTTCATGATGTCTTCTTCATATGTGAAGCAGTTGCCTTCTTTGTATTGCATGGTACTAGCTTTACTTTGTTTTGTCTGGTCAAGTCTACAATCTGAAAAGCATTATTGTTGTTCATGGGTTTTTTTAACAGTGTCTTGATTCTGTTGATTCACTTTCCTTTTGCTTTTCATTAAAACACAAATACTCAATAAAGAAAACGAACTCCACGTGGGCACACCATGCAGTGTTCTTCTTTATTAAATATTCTTCTGTGTTATTTTTTATTAGTCTCACAGTTCCACCACCCAGCCCTGTCCACATGTCTAGATTAAGACATTGTTTATTGAGTAAGAGCACTTTATTCCAGTAAGCATGTACAAGTATGTACCAGTATTTATTTGTATGTGAGTGTGCGTGTATGTCTACATATTCTCTGTATTCATTTATTTGCAAAATGGATCAGTGGAAATACCATGTCTGTCCGTCTGTCTGTCTGTCTGTCTGTCTGTCTGTCTGTCTGTCTGTCTGTCTGTCTGTCTGTCTGTCTGTCTTCTCTCTCTCTCTCTCTCTCTCTCTCTCTCTCTCTCTCCTCTCTCCCTCTCTCCTCTCTCTCTCTCTCTCTCTCTCTCTCTTTCTCCTCTCTTTGCATTTGTATCCTACTCTCATTCCTTCATACTTTTAACCTTTCCCATCCCCTTTTCATCTGATAAGCCTCCGTTCACGTCTCACCATAATCCTTCCCCCACCTCTACCCTAGTTTCCTGTCAGCTAGCAGAGTTGTTACACAGAGGAGACAAGGGGGGCATTTTCTCCACCCTCCCTTCATTTCCATCAGCACCTGCTCCCTCTTCCAGGCTGCCAGGGAATCCCCTGAGGGTGGCACCATGACTTGGACCCCTTTCCTTTGGTCGCTGAGGTCAATTTGAGAGCGGATTTTGTTCATTGAGCTTTTTGTCTGTCTTCTGGTGTGGTTTGGTTTTGATATCTCCAGAGGACTTGTGGAGGAAAGTGGATGAATATTTTCTGATCTTTATACTTTCTTTCTTGATTTCTTTTTTTTTTGCCCAATCTTTCATTCTTTCATTCTAAGAATGGTCATTATTTTCTTCGACTCTGTGTGAAAAGAAACCTAATTAATCCGTTCTATGGAAGCACTTTCTGCTGCTTTCCCCATCATTCGGTGTAGCTGAAGTAGTAGAATGGAGCAAACGATTTGCACTGCAGCCCATATTTTTCTCTTCATTTGTCTGAATGTCTGTATTGGGTCTAGTATTATTTATTGATGATGCACTGTCTGTCTGACTTTTCCTATGTGACCTTGCATCTCCCCCCCCCCCCCCCCCCCTCTTTTCTCATCTTCACCACACCCCTTCCATTTCTCCTTCCATATACTATCACAGGTTAATTGCACAGATAAAAAAATGTTAATGATCAGGAAAATCATGGTACTCAATCAATCACAAAGTACAAGACAATATGGATATACACGTGCATGATTTTTTTTCTTTTAAAAAGTGAGGTGGAGGAGGAGAGAAGATGCCAACCTCTAATTAAACTTCTTTCTGTTGAAGTACACAGGTTAGAACTACCGCAGCCTTGATGAACAGTTCAGCGAGCACCTGCGTTCCATGCGGCTTGATGATGACAATCCTGTGGGCTCCCACTTCAACCAGCAGCACCACTGCGTTGTCCGCGCCAAAGTAGCAGCAGTGTGGCAGAACCGGTCGACAGGACTCTACAGGCTCTTTATGGAGTCTTCAGTGAGTGCCCGTCTTGGCACTCCTCGCACCCCTTATGGCATGAACACAAGGGATTGTACTCGGCGACTCGACTTGCACCCCCGTTCCCCCCCCCCCCCCCCCACCCCTTTTTCTTTTTCCCCTTCCCCCTCCCCCCCTTTTTTTTCCCTCCCCCCTTTCTTCCCCCCTTTTCCTTTTTTCCGGCCCCCCCCCTTCCGCCCCCCTGTGTGTCTGTATTTTTCCCTCCCTATCTCCCTTCTCCCCTTTCCCTCTTCCCCTTTACTGTTTACCACTTGCACTAGCACTCACACGCAGGCACACGCATATGCGTGCGCATACGCTCACACACACACACACACACACACACACACACACACACACACACACACACACACACACACCACACACACACACACACACACACACACACACACACACACACCCACACACACACACACACACACACACACACACACACACACACACACACACACACATTCTCTTTATCTCCCTCCTCCCCTTCTCCACTCTTCCCCTTTCCCTTTATCATTTAACTCCCTCCCCCCCCCCCCCCCCCCCTCCCCTTCCTCTCCCCTCTTTTTTTCCCCATCCCCCTTCCAATTTCCCTCCTCCCTTCCACACTTTCCCTCCACCTTCTTACAACCATGCGAGCACACAGACAGACAGGCGCGCGCATGCACGCGACCCCACGCGTGCACACGCTCACGCACAGAGAACAGGGAAAGGGGCATTCTGGGCCATTTCCGCCCCCCCTCAGTTCGGGCGAAAGAAACCCCGAATGCCCCTTTCCTGTTCTCTGAAAAGAAAGACTTAAAATAATAAAAATAACGTTTTCTACAAAAAAAAGTATGTGTAGGTTATCCTTTTTCAAGACAAATTTACTAAATTTTCAGTTTAATTTTTTGCTTAATCCTGGTTTTTCCGGGGAATTTTCAAAACATCATTTTCGCGCAAACATTTTAAAAATGAGTCTTTGTCTTTCATGTGAATAAAACTCAGTCTTTAACTGTTCTAAATTTTTTTTAAAAACCGGTTATATTTTTTGAATAAAATCCACACACTTATTCCAGCATGTCTTCCATAAAAGTAGTTTCGACAAAAGTGTTTCTTTTTTTAACTATGTCCTTTCTGCCGAACAGTCATCTAAAAAAATAGTGCTGCGTTCCTTAAAAACAGTCTTAAAAACGTTCAAAAACACTCATCAGTTTATTGCTAGGTTTAACTAAAAAAAGCTATCTGCCATAAAAACCCTTCTTCATGTAGCTTTGTTCCCATTTAATGTTGGACAGAAAAACCACAATAGATTAAAATTTAACGAAAACTGTTTGTAACAGGTCGGGAAAAATATTGTTTTTCCAAAACCAGTTCCCCCAAAATCAAGGCAATGAGGAGTTTTTGTCTAAATTTAACTGCCCTGTTTTATAACAAGTTTTTCTAATTCAGTTATTTTTTTATCTACTCTCCGCAAATTGTTCAGTTAAAAAAACCCTATGGGGGCAAAATGTGTAGATTAACCAATTTAGTCCTGAAAGATTGTTTCTTTTTAAGTCAAAGTGATTTGTTGTGTTGTTTGTCTTAAATCCCCCCTTGTGAAGAACGCGACAACAACTTAAGAGTTTAACGCTAAGTTTTGCCAGCTAATTTTAATTTCCCCTTTTATAAGGTCTCACTAACGCCAAAACCCCACCCCTTCCCACATTTTTAAAGAAAAAAAATTTCAAATATCTTGTGAACGTTTCCCAATTTTTGTTTGGGAAAAGAACGTAATTTTGGAGAAGTTTTTTTTACAACTGTTTTTTTCGGGGGGGAGTACTTTTTTTTCCCCATACGGGTTTTTTTCAATTTCTTTCGTATTACCCGTCCGGTATAAGTTTACAGAAAAGGGCCGGGTTTGATGTTTTTGAAATTTTTTGGGGGGTCAAAAAAGTAAAGGGTTATGAATTAAATTTTTTTCCCCTTTCTAAATATGGTTCTAAAGTCCCATTGAGGTCGGGTTTTTCGAACAAATTTTTATATTATATGGCCAACATTATTTGCTTCAGTTTTGCGTAGTTGTTTAGTTTAGGAAAACCTTTTGTTGTGTCAACCTCTTTGCTTTTATTCACCATTTTTAGTGTACTCAAAACCATACAAAGTGCCCTACTCACCTCGTTCAAAGTCCGCAACGTCTGCAAGGTCTTTTAATCTAAGGTTATGCACCTCACGGAGCTAATGTAACTCCTGGTTTTTCGGGCCCCACGCGCATTTTTTTTTAGTAGGATTTTTTTTATTTCCAAAACAAGTGCGGGTTACATTTCAAAACCCTTCCCGCTTTTTTTTTGATTTTTTATTTTAAAATGACCCGACCCCCAAAAAACTAATCTTTTAAACTGTAAATTAGGGAATTGTTAATTTCAAAATCGCAATAGCGTTTCCGACGGAGGCTCTTAAAACAGTTGGGGGCCCCCTTTAAAAATTTTTCATCGGCTCAGTCATCCAAGAACATAGAGTAATAAATGTAATGCAAGATTGAGCGGTTTTCCCCCCATAAGTAGTTTGTTTGGTGTAACCTAAATCTATGTTGCAGCTTCAAAGCCTAACATTTTAGCTGCTCTACATAAAAAAGGTAATGTGATATTTTTTTTTCAGGTTTGAATGTTACATTTTTTTTAGATTCGCATTGTTAAGTTTTGAAGTAATTCAAAGTTACCATTGTTCTTTTAGTGAGCAAAACCCTAAAAACCCATCAGCTATTTTTAACGGGCTAATTTGTTCCTTTTTTGCAACTTTTAAAACCGTATTATTTTCCCGGGATTCATTATTTTAAAACCAACGATTTGTAAAATTTTTCAGGGAGTGGACCATTTTGGTTCCGCAATTTTTTTTCAACGATGTTTTAAAAACAAAGGAGGGTCTTGGTTGTTATTTTTACAAACTTTTTTTTAAAACAAAAAAAAATGAGTGCTTCAAAATATGGTGCAAAAAAATTTGTTGGGGCCCGCACTACAATCTTAAAAATATAGCAACTGATATCTTACATTGTGGACCCGATGTTTTCAAAAAAAGGTGAGACCCTTTAATTCTTCCCCCCCCCCCTTTGAAAAGGGACCACTCAAAAAGCGGGGTTTAGTCATCCGATGCAGTTTTTCGAACCAGTTAAACTTTGCTGTGTTTGCGCATCAACTGGGTGGAGTGGCGTTTCCGTTTTTTTAAACCCAGTCTTTGGGGGTAGTGTACAGATTTCATTTTTTTTTCCCCCTTCAGACGTTTTTGACTGAATTGCAAGCGCCATTACCAAATGACAAACCTTTAACCCACTTAGCAAAGAATAGACATAAAGGCTTTTAAAAGGTTTTGTAACGAATTCAATTTAACTAAAACAGATTTAGCAAAAGTTGGATCATAACATGGCCTAGGCGACCTTTTTTTCGGGGCCGACAGAAAGTAAAAATATGATGGCATCCCCCCTTTCAAAACTTTCTTTTCGGGAAAAAAAGTTCAGCGGGGTCCCTCGCAAGAGCATAAAACAGCAGGACAACTTTATTTTAGACACTTCTAAGGGCCAATAGAGGGGGAATAAACGAAAAAAACCTTTTTTGTACTTATTTTGGGTTTTTGTAGGTTACAAGAAAGGGCAAGATCGAGTAACGATTTCTTGGCTTTGCGCGCAAAAACAATATTGAAAATTTAAGGATGCCTTTAATTCTACAGTTGATTTACCTTAAAGTATTCAAGGTCCCAACTGTTTTAAAATACGCAAGATCGAAAGTAGACTTTGCTTTTGGGCACTGGTTTATAATGCTGCCTTCTGCCCTCAACCCCAGAAGGTAAAATAAAAAACTAAAATAATAAATTCTTATGCAGGCAAGCCCGAAGGTTGGGAAAAACGACAAAATTTTGGGGCCCAGTAATTTAAAAACAAAAAAAGAACCCCCAAGATTAAGTCATCCAACCCCCCAAAGTCCAAACCCCAAAGTCTTTGAAGCTCACAAAGTCGCGGCCCTTTTTCCGATGACCATGAATTAAAAAAGACAGCGCTTGTTCTTGGATTAACGGCCTAGGTTTATTGGGTCTTTATCTTAAAATAGTAACCCAACAAAATTTTTAAAAGAACTAATGCCATAAGTGCTGGGCCATAAACCCAATACTTTGTTTGCAGTAGAAAAAAGCCAGCTGAAAATACCCCTAAAAACCCGGGAAAAGAGTCTATAGCTTTACCACCCTTTTTTTTTTTTTTAAA
This sequence comes from Conus ventricosus, assembly GCA_018398815.1. Lineage (NCBI taxonomy): Eukaryota > Metazoa > Mollusca > Gastropoda > Neogastropoda > Conidae > Conus > Conus ventricosus. The sequence goes on along the minus strand of JAFLJL010014848.1, from coordinate 12,104 downwards.
AACTGCAAGTGTAAAGCTTTTTTTTTACCCTGATTTATTGGGATGGCGAGGAGGCCAAAATTCCCCCCACCGCCCCCCTGAAAATACCCATCCCAGTGTATTTTGCAAACCAAAGGCTTTTAAACGTTTTGCATGTGACCCTTGCTCCTAAACAGCGTTCGGTTCGTTTGCTGGTTGTTCTTCATATAAAATTTTTCGGATATTTTCTCTTATTTTTTCCCTTGGTTCTTTTTTTAAAATTGGCCCCCCGGTTTAGTAGTCGTCACTTCTAGTCTTGCGTCTTTCTTGTTCAAATTTTTTGTTTTGGGGTTATTTTTTCTTTAATATCGCCAAAGTTGGCGTATCACCCCGGTTTTTTTTCTTTTTTATTGCCCACTAGTTACCTATTTTTTGCTAAATTGTTTTTAAATTTGCCTCTGATCCTTCTTAAAGATAAAAGGGGCCCGCTATTTCCGCCTGGGGAGCGGGATCGTGTATGTCTTTAAGCTGTTTCTTTTGAAAAAAAGGTTTTGTTTATTGTTTTTTTAATTCGCCTGCTGATTTTTTAATTCTTAAATTCCATGTTTTGCATTTGGTTATCTGTTGGGATTCTTTCAGTGTGTTTGAAGTTTAGCAAGCCTCCGCCCCTTAATTTTTTGGTAAAAAAGGGCCCAAAGGGGATTTTTTATCTTTCACACGACATTTCTAATTTGAAAACCCCGGCAAAAACTTTGATGGGTCCTTTTTTAGTTTTAAGCGAACAAGTTGTCCTTGGTCGCTCCTCAAAACAAAAGGGCTCTTTTTCTTTTAAAACATTTGGGCAAAATTCGGGAGGTTCTTGGCCTAAACTTTTTTATAAAGATTGACCTTACTTTCTGTTTTTTTAACCCCACTTGTTTTGGGAATGTACTCCGATTTCGCTAATTTTTCATGCAAGAGAGCCCCGAGCGATGCCGCTCCCCGGGGGAAACACTCATGCGTCTCCCTCAAAAAAAATCATAATCTTCATCTTTAATGCCTGCCATGTTTTTTTAATAATTAATTTTTTTATTTTGTTTTATAAAAAAAATGTTACATGCATAGGCTCGATTCTTGGGCCCGAAACCGAAAACCTTTGGCGTGAAGGGAAAAAAACGGAATATTACTGTTCCAAAAAAATCCCTTCTATTGGCAGATCAAATTCTTATGTAAAAATTTTCCCGGGCTGGGGGATGAAATGATTGTGCCAGGCTCGCACGACTTATTTCAAAATGAAACCCCATCAGAAAAAGACCCAAAAAGGACAGTTGTCCGAATTTGGACGGGCAATCGTTTTAAAAAATTTCTGTAAAAATTGAGGGGGAAGAAGTTTTTCTTTTCACAAGCAGACAATTTTTAACCATTTGATCTATGGCTAAACCCAGAATGAAAGGGTGACTGGTTTCAAGGAAACGAAATGAAAGGGGCTAAAACCAGAATAGACGCCGCAATGTTAAAGACAAAAAAAAGTGCGCTGAAATTTTGCGTAGGAAATCGCTTTTCCTTCCCTTAGATTTTGAGTTGTTAAAAAGCGATGCCCATACTTTCAAAAGGAGCATTAAAAGACAGTTGTCATTGAAATAACTTTTAATGAATACAAACGGTTACAATCTCAGACACCCAAGCAAAGTTTAAACATTTTTTGCATTCGTTTGATTTTCGTTGTTGCAACCCAAATTTTGCAAGGCTGATTAGCAAAATACGTCAAAATATCAATATATTACGAAAGAGGATTCATCCAACATTCCAGAAGCAGGGGAGACACTTAGGAAATTTTAGTTTTTGCGTCGAGCAAATCGCTTAAAAAGGGATTTTATTGCTGTGTGAAGTGAAGAACCGTTCAAAAGAGGAATGAAAAATTTTTTAATCCAAAAAAAAACGAAAATACAATGTTCGATGAGGGTAGTCCAACCAAATTTACGTAGGGGGCTTAACCTACTCTTTTTCGAAAAAAGAAATTGTTTGGGGGTGGGAGGGTAGAAGTCTAACAGCAGACCTTGTGTCTAAAGATTTTCATCTTCACAATGTTAGGCTTGTGTTATTTAAAAACAAAATCGGGTTTATGGAAATTTACCTAAAGGGCAAAGAGGAAATCAGTTGCTGGAAAAGGGGGGAAACGGGAGATGTAATAAACTTCAAAATTTATAAAGAAGAAGAAGCCCATAAACCCTTAATGTACATTTTTTTTAAAATAGATGCGCAGCTGAATATTTAAAATAACAGATTAAAGATAACATACAAATTAATTTTTTTTTTTAAAAAGATGTTGTTTGGGTTTTTCCAAAAGTGCCCACAGCGCCGCCGGAGATACAGGCAATTTTTGCTGTGAAGAAAAAACCTTTAGATAACAAACATTACGCAAATGCAGAAGTATAGAGCAAGCCTTTCAAAATACCAAACCCAAACGAAGGTATTTTGCTGCCTTTAATGTGTTTTCATATGTCAAAATGGGCATCGAAAAAGCGCCCTATCAGCAGGAACGAGTGTGGGCTTTGCAAAAAGGCATAGGGGCACCCGAGCTTTTCCTTAGGGGGGTTTGTTTTTAGCTTCGGCCTTTTTCATTGCCCTAGGTGCGCTAGCAAAAAATTTAAAAAATAAAAATCCCAAAAAAACACGCTAGGTTAATAATAAAGTAAATTAGTCGTTCAAACGACAATAAAAAAAGCGCTTTTTTATCAAACTCACGGATGAAGGAATTTTTAAACGTTTACAGGCCGTTTTGAGTACAAAGAAAAAGTTTTATTTCAAAGAAGGCGGGACAAGTTTTTCTCAACAGCCAACCCCCAGAGATAAAAAAGGAAGCTTTTAAAAAAAAAAACGAGACATTAAACTCTGTTTAAACAGCTACATTAACAACACCAAAAAGGGGTTTTTAAAATTTAGTTTATGATCCAAGCGCCCAAAAAAAAAAGTTGATATTGGTTTATTAAGTTTTTTTTTTTAATTTAAAAAAATTTTTGGCTTTAAAAAAAAAGACAGCTGGTAAGATTATGAAGGGGGGCAAGACGAATTTTAAGGAAGCTTGAGAGAGAGCGTTTTAACAAAACACTGAATGATATTGATTTTTGAAGTCATTGACCCCAAAAAACGTACAGGCAAGCGTTTGAATGTATTTCTCAAGTTCCGGTAAAAAACAATAGACCGCCCTTAAAGTAATGTTACTGTTTTAATGTATGTAAAAATAAATGAAGAAAATCTAGAAGTCTGGGTCTAACTAAACAACAGACTTTTTTTTCCCCTAAGACCTAACACCCGGTTGGGGAGACGAACGCTTTCACAATTTGGGCGCGCGTGAAAAGCTAAAATGAGGGCTCTGGTTGGTCAAAGGGGGGAAATTTTTAGATTAGATTAAAACAGGTGTAGCACCCAGTAGGCAAGGCTAAAATTCCCCTACCCCGGGAGTTGGTTTTAAAGAGAGCGTTTTAAAAACTAAAAAAATTTAGACACAAATTTTCATTGGTGCGTTTTGCAAGGCTGCATCATGTCGGAACACGCGAAAGAGTGATAACTAAGCAAACGCCCCAAAATCTTAACTTTTAAGGAAAATCCTTTCCCGTTAGTGTAACCCAAATTTATCAGTTTAAGAACAAAACAAACCAAAACTGTTAATGTTACACATGGGATGAGGAAACAAATTTGGTGCCAAAAAAAGGTCCCCCAAAAAAGTCCAACAATAGGCGAACCAGACAAAAATCATGTTTACTTACTATATGTTTTTACCAGCGGGGGGGACCCCCTTACCTTTATAGCACAATGAGTAATTTTTGGGGTTAACACAAAAAAAATAGCAAACAAGAATTCTGCAGAAAATGTTTTAAAAAGAATTCCTCTTGCAAGCTGCGAGTGAACATATAAAAAAATTGAAAAATTCTGTAGACTGTAATCAAATAAATTTCGCCCCCCCCCGGATCTAAAGTTAGTTTTAAAATGGAAAAAAATGCAAAAAAAATTTTTTTTTTTAAAAGTTTTTTACGCGACTTCAGTCCTTATTTTTCCTTATGAAAGGGGGGCCCCCCTTCGAAAAAACAGTCTTAAAGGTAAACATCAGATTTGTTATTTGCCTTCATTATTGTTAGGTCGGATGGCGTTTTTCAGAGCCAGAATTATATAGAGGGGCCCTGCTGCGAAACTCTTAAAACGTGCAGCAAGTGCGTAATGACTGTTTAATAAATTGAATTTATCTGAAATCTGATGACGCCTGAAGACCAAAAACAAAGCCTAGCCCCTCACTGTTGGGTTTGCGGTTTAGAGCTAAACCCCCAAAAGTGAAAACCCCAAGTAAAGCCTGATACATTAGTGGAAAATTCAGAGGGAGCACCGAAAAGCAAAACTAAAATTTGATCCAAGCATGGAAGCGCCTTATTCTTTTATAACTTTTCGAGGTTAGACTCCCCCCTTATAATAAAGCAGTGGACATGCCTTTTGGTAGCAGATTGCACAGTCATCAGAAAAAATAATGTGTTTCCTTTAAATAACATGTCTTTTTGACTCTATGCAGCCATGATGGGCTCATTAGAGGCACTGGCATGTCCTTAAAGTCCTGCCCAATTAAAAGGAAGAATATTTTGATAATCTTGTTAGAAGGGCTTTACCCTTGAATAAATGACAGTTTTGGAAAAGGGTTTTATGAAGATCCCTTTCCCCCTAAAGGCGGTTTTTTTCTAGTCTTAGAGAAAAAAAATATGACTTTCCGCATCTCAAGAACGGGCAGAAGTTGATTTTAAAAGATGGGGACTACATGATCCCTATTGTGGGTGATGTTTTTGGCGGCGTCTTTGAAAATTTAAAAAGACCTGCGAAACATTACAGTTTTTCCTGCGCACTATATTTCTGCGCCCCCGGGGGGTTGGGCGCTTTCCCTTAAAGTTTCAGGAATACAGAGTTTATTGTCGACCCCACCAATGATTCGAATGAAACGGATTGGTTGGGGGGAAAATTAGTATGGCGTCGCATCATTACTGTAAAGCAAACAACAAATACTTGGACGACTATGATCCAAGTAAAAGGCCTAACTATCTTATGTATTTAGATGCAAACAATCTGTATGGATGGGCAATGGCGCAATCACTTCCATTACGCAACTTTAAATGTACACAGGTACAAATAATATTCAAAAGGCATTAAAGTGGTTGGGCAGTTTAACGCCTGATCAACAGCGTGGTTTCATTCTAGAGTTGACTTAGAATATCCTCATGAACTCCATGACCTGCATAATGACTATCCATTAGCAGCAGAAAGTCTAAAGATGGATCCAAGAGAGCCGCCTAAACTTGTGCCTAATCTTCGGGGCAAAAAAAAATTATGTCTGTCATTACAGACTTCTACAATTTTATTTAAGACATGGTTTGAAGTTGACAGCAGTTTCATCGTATAATTGCTTTTGACCAAGAACAGTTCATGAAACCATACATCATGAAGAACACTGATCTCAGAACTAAATCCACAGATGCTTCAGAAAGACTTTTTCAGCTGATGAACACAGCTGTTTTGGAAAGACTATGGAGAATCCGCACAAGCGCAAAGATGTCAGATTGGTCACCAGAGAGAACGAAGCAATTAAGCTGACTTCAAAACCTAATTATCAGGACTTCAGAAGATTTCATGATCAGCTTTTTGGCATAATGATGAAAAAAGAAAGTCAAATTGGACAAACCCGTATTTATTGGGTTTACTGTTTTAGAATTATCAAAGCTTTTGATGTTAGAGTTTCTTTATGACTACTTTAAGCCTCGTATCCTGAGTCCAGAGTGCTTTACACAGATACAGATAGTTTTGTTATAGTATTCCTACTAAAAGACTTCTTTAAAGACAGGGAAAATTAAAAAGTAAGCAAAAGGGGTCATGGGGGCTTTACGAACATCTGATTACCCCTAAAGACTCCCCTTTTAAACTTTAAATTTTACTAACAAAAAGGGTTTTTTGGGAAAAAGATAAAGGGATAAAATTTTTGGAAAAGGTAAAAAAGGAGTAGGGTGGGCTTAAAAGGTCAAAAATGTACAGTTTTTGGGACCCAGGAGAAAATCATTAAGAAAGAAAAGGGAATATCTCGAACTTGGGGCAGTCAAACATATCAAAATGACAATACAAAGAACCTTTGTTTTGGAAATAAGATTTTTTCCATTTTGACAACGTAAAACTGCGATCTAATCTAAATTGAGTTTTAACCCCCTTTGGGTAACAAAGAAGTCGTTAAAATAGAACAAAACAAAACGGGTGTTTGTTAATCCGGAGTTTCCCCCATATGAAAAACCCCCGGGCCTGGAGAACCGAAAAATTAATTAAAGGGGAATTTTTTTCGGGGGAATTATCTGATTTTTTCCCTTTACAAAAGATCTTTGGGAGCTGGTTGTTTTTTTGTGTCGTTTCTCGAAAATTTAATAAAAGGGGCGGTTTTCATTTTTAAAAATTCTTTTTTTTTTCATATGGTCAACATCCAAACTGGACCCTGTTGCCCTGATGCGAGGCCCCCTTCTGTTTCCCCCCGGGTAAATAAGGTCCCTTTATTTTTAAACCAAACGGCAATATTTTTCCCGGAAATGAAGACTCCTTTCAAAAACATTTTTTTGTTTTTCTTTTGATTGTTTTGTACGGGGTTTTACCCCTTTAAAATTCTTCATTATTCATTGCGCCCCAAAACTGAGGGAAAGTTTCAAAACCCATTTCTGTGTTGGGGAAGATTTTGTCAATAAGCTCTCGGGAAAAATTGGTAGGAGAAATTTCTTTGGGCTAACTGTTTTTTAAATTTTTAAAACTAAAGCCTGTGATCTGGAACCCCCGGGAAATTTCCCTCTTTAATAGAAAACCTAGGTTTTCAACAATAATTTTTCCCACTTGCCCTTTAAATTCTTTTCCCATAAATCAACTTAAAACATGCGAGGAAAAATTTAAAAGGGGCCCTCGTTGATATATCAGTTGTATGGAAAACAGAAAACAGCAGAACCCACTCTTTTGTTTTAAAAGGTTCTCCCATTTTTTGTATCTTAAAACCCTTGTCAATGTGTGAGTGCGTACTTAAAATCTTTTTGTTTTAACCCAAAAAGGGGGTTTAAAAAAAAAACCCCTTTTTAAAGGGGGTGTCTTTTGGGAGTTGTATTAAAAAAGGGGTGGTCCCCTGTATTCTTTTGGGGGCGGGTAAAAAAATTTTTTCCAAATCGCTTTTTTAGTTAACCTTTCCTTTTGCTGTTTTTTTCCTGATTTCCTGCCGCTTGGCTTAGTTTTTTTAAATTGCTGTGTTTGTTTTTCCCAATACCCTTTTGGGCGAAAAATTAGATTTTTTTCATTTTTTCCCTCAGCCAATATTATGTGCAACAAAATACCCCAACAGTCATCCCAAACCGCCCAATAAACCGCGATTTCTTGCATCTTTTGTTTTTCTGGGGTTGATAAAATCACTTTTTTTTTGGTGGGGGAAAATGTCTGGATGGGTTTTACCTTTACTAGATAAAAATTTTTTTTTATTGTTGATAAACCATTTTTAAATATGTAACTGAAATGCCCCATTTTTTCAGGTGTCTTTTAAATAAAATCAAAAACTGCCAAGCCCCGGCTTTTCATGGGGCCGCCCTTGTGCAGCGGGCTATTCCCTCCATAGCTTTTTATGCCCTTTTCCCTCTCACTGTCACTCCCCCCAGTTAAAAAAAATGCAAAATTTTACTTCCCCCCAAAAAAGCAAGCGCTTTAAACCACAGCGCCCCCAATAAATTTTTGCGGGGTGAAGCATTTTTTATAAATTTATTTTTTTTTTACATTTTTTTAATTTTGCGGGGAATTTTTTCCCTTGCCTGATAGAAAATCTTTCGGGGCAACCGAACCCTGCAAGGGAAACCCAATTAGTTTTGCTGAATCCTAAAAGGGTCTAGTTTCCCAAAATCTGCGGGGTTAAAATTCTTAAAAAACCTTTTCCCAAAGCATTGAATCCTACACTTAGCCCCTCCAAAACAGAGAAGGTTCCCGGGTTGGAATATTTTTTTTCGGTGCTAAATTTTTATAAAAAAAATAATTAAAATTTTAAATAAAAAACAGGGAACAGTGAATGATTACAAACACCCTCCCAGGCGGCCAAAAACCTGCCAAAATTGAAATGCCCCAAGTTGATAAATCAACTTTTTTCCCCCCAAAAAGGAGAGGCTGTATTTTTGGGCGGGCATGTGGGAAAACAAAACATTTTCCTCGGAACTAAATTTCCGCATTGAACGTTTCCAACAAATTGGGCCGGGCAAGACTTTTAAAAAAAGTATCAAAACAGGTATGAAGCGCACCCTGGGGTCAGAAGGTAAAAAGGGGGGGGGAAAAGGGTTTCTTAGTTTTTACACAAAACTAGTCAGTAATTTGCCCCATTAAACCCTGAAAAAGATCTTAGTATTTTTTAAAACGCAAGATCCATTTTTAACAAAGTCTTTGAGTCTCTGGGTTTGGGATCTTTTTCTTTTAGATTTGGAAAAATTGTTACCCGCCAGGGGATCGGGGATTAAAATTTTAAAAACATATGATTTTTTTTTCCCCTTAAAAAATAAACGATCTGGAAAACAGCAAAAACCCAAAAAAACACTGAATCAGGGGAAAAAAAGCCCCCAAACCCCCGAAAACATCAAAAAACACAAAACCCAGGGGGAGACCAAAAAAAAACCCCGGGGGGTGTTAAAGGGCAGGAAAAAAATTAGCAGAGGGAACGGAAAAAAAAAATAATGTTACAGCATCATAAAAACCCATAACACCGCCAACGCCAGAACAAGTTGATTCAATCCCAGCAATAAAAACTCCCTGTTATTTTAAGGGCCCCCCAAAATTTTCATGGGAAAAATTGAACCCTTAAAACCCGTTGCCCTTTTTGGCGCCTTGCGCGTTGGGGGGGGTTATTAAAGGCTATAAAAAAATTAAACACAATGGCAAAAGAAACCAAAAAATTTAAAAAAAAACCTGAACCGTTTTAAAAACCAAAAAGACAACTGCACGCCAAAACCGCCAATAACAAAGCAACATTTTTATTTCCTTTTATAATGGAAAAATATTTAAATTTTTAATAAAAATGATCTGGCCCTATTTTAAAAAAAGATAAATCAATAATTTAAAAAACTAGAGTCAAAAAAAGAATTTCCCAAAAAACCAGAAATTTTAAACAATGTGGGGTTTCTTTTTGGGGTAAGACCTTCCCTTTAAAACCCATGCAGAGAACGCTGAGCAAACATCCTCAAAGATGAAAGCGTTTTTTTTAGGGGCTGTGTGTACTATCTTAGACAATTTTCTATTTTAAAAATAAAAACATAAAATTGTATTTTTATTTAAAATTTTAAGATACTTAAAAAAAGAACTTGGTTTTTACTTAAAAGGGGTGACTTTAAACAAAAACTTAAAAAAGGGAAATTAAACAAAACCTTTTTAAAAAACCCTTTAAACAAGAAAATTATTAAGAAAAATTTAAGTATTAATTAAAAACTTTAAATTTAAAAACTTGGGGTAACTTAAAAAAAAACTTTAATTTTAAAGGGTTGGGGTGACTTGGGGGTGGGGTGTGTGTGGTGTACACAGAGCTTTTTATTGTCATGGGGTAACCCACTTGGTGCAAGACAGTGCTTGCGTTTTTGTAAGTGGGTTTTTTTTGGAAGTTCCCCAAAACAGCCGCCAAAATGGGATTTAACAAAAAACCTGATTAAATAAAAAAAAGACAATTGTTTTAAAAAATACCCCGCCAAAAAAAGGCCAAACCCAAGCCCCGGGGCAGGAGTCCAAGGAAGTGGCCACCGTTCACGGCAGGTTTGGGGAAAGGCGAAGCAAAGACGTCAAAGCCGGTGAGGGAAGAAAATATTTTTTTGAAAACGTTGGGGGTTTGTGGGGGAGGAGTCCCCGCCCAAAAGGTCACCCTTCAGCGCTTTTTCGACGAACAAGACGTCCCAAAACCAAAATAAATTTCCCAAACCCAATTTTCTTTTGCTCCTTTTTTTCAAACCCGGCTTTAAAAATGGCGAGTTTTTCAGCCAAAATTTTTGGGGGCCCAACTTTTATGGCGGGTTAAAACGCCATAGTAAAATCCTTTTTGTTAAAATTTTGGGCATTTATATGAAATAGTGCGGCCCCCACCCAAATTTCCCCTCCAACTGGGAGAAGAAATAGGTCTTTTTCCCTTTCCGGCCCTTAACGATTACGGGGATTGGGGCTCGCTTTTTCATTGCTATGTTCATGGAACCAACATGGGTCGTCAAGTATTGTCAGCTTAGAAATCTCCCACTGTCTTTGTTTTTGCCATTATTAAAATATTATATAAAAAAAACCCAAACCCGCACAAAAACCCCGGGAAATATCTTCTCAATACAAACCCCACACCTTTAAAGGGCAATACAACCCGGCCAAAAAGACACCGGGGCGTTTCAACCTGAAATGAATACACCCCCCACCCCCACCCCCCAAACCCGGGAAACCCAGTCTCCCCGCTTTATTAAATTTTTGGGCGTTGGGCCCTGCGCTGGGGGGAACGAGGTCGCGTGTTTCCCCTAGCGATTAAGGGGCGGCCCCGTGTCAGCCAAACTGTTACACATAGTTTTGTGGTTTTTGTACATCCGTCATTGTATTTTGAAGCCCTTTAAAAAAGAAAATAGTGCTACCACACACTACTTTTCCCTCCATTCTGGTAATGTCCCAAAAGGTCTGCCTAACCCCATCTTTGTTTGTTTTCCAGAACATTCGAAAACGCATTCAGTTGCATAAGGGCAAACTTAAAGGCAGATGAATATTTTGGGAAATTTGAAAAAAAAATGAAAACCCCTGTTTTTTAAACCCTGGCTTTAGCTGTCTCAACCAGCTTCCCCACAATCAACGCGTTTAAAGGGTTTTTTTTCTTCAGCCGAATTTTTAACAATGCAGCGCCCTTTAAAATTTTTAAAATAAGGAAACCCTCTCATCAATAGTCAAACACGTAAATTTAAAAATAGCTACATCTTTTTTCATTTTCCCTTTAAAACCCCAAACCCCTCCGTTTTTACAAAACATGCTTCGCCAACCTTCAAGACAACTAAAAGTTTTAAACGCAATGAAGAACAGAGAAAAGAGGGCGACTCTCCCCTGTATAGGAGGGAAAAATTTTTAAAACACGCCCGCCCGTGCGGGCAAAACATGTGAAAAGTTTGGGTTGCCTTTACTGACTGACCAAATAAAATTTTTTCAACAAAAACTCTAACATTTCCCGTTTAAAATTTAAAAAAATGGCCCCGAAAAACAAACCGTTTTCAGTAACGTTTTAGCCTTTTTTTAAAAAAAACCAATTAAAACACAGTGGCCACAACAGAGCGCAGTGAAAAACAGCCTTCTTGTTCAATAGCTCCAACACAATGACAGCCCCGGTCGTGCCACGTCGACAGCCTCGATCTCGAATTTCTGATGCAATGTGGCGCAACCCAACTGAGTGTGTTTCGTTTACACAGGACAGGCTAGGTGCAAACTGCCGCGAGCCGTAAATTAAGTGATCGAGTTTCAGCCCGTGTCTGCCTGTCTATGTACAAAGTTGTAGTTGAAAATTAGTCAGAAGAAGTGTGCCGATTTTATGGCATTTAATTGAGAGAGAAAGAGAAAGAGTGTGTGTGTGTGTGTGTGTGTGTGTTAGTGTGTCTGTGTGTGTGTGTGTGTGTGTGTGTGTGTGTGTGTGTTTGTGAGTGGGTGCATTTTTGTGTGTTTGTGCATGTGTGTGTGTAGTTTGAAGTCTTACTTGTCAGAGAACAGGGAAAGGGGCATTCTGGGTTACTTTCGCCCGAACTGAGTGAGGGCGGAAGTGGCCCAGAATGCCCCTTTCCCTGTTCTCTCGCACATACGGGTGGACATGTGCACCCTCCCCTTTTTCCTTACCCCCCCCCCCCCCTCCCTCTCACTTTAAGGTTTCCTTTCACTGTTTAACTCTACTCACCCTACCACTGATTGCTTTCTTTTTCTGTGAGTAGCAGTCAGCCTTTTATTCTTACTTCTTGCCCCCTTCCCTGTGCAGTTGAGAAAGGGTCTATGACCTGAAACATACTGTTTTAGCATCTTTGTCTTCTTAATCGACGAATTTTACCCTGATATGAAAAAGGTTTTTTTACCTTTGTTTTTTCTTTCCTTCTGTTGACTTATCACCTTAATCTGGGATC